>CM033643.1:99738196-99967727 GCA_019512145.1 Engystomops pustulosus
TTTCATTTTACGAGTGCTCATGAATATTTTAAAGGGGAGCTGTGATTGGTTGCCATGGGCAACTAGAAATATTCTGACTTTCAGACACTTGATAAATCTGCCCCTATGTATCATAGTAGTACTGTATGTGAAGGGCCTTCATGTATGTATACTGTAAAGTTTACTAAGGTAATCATTTTATCATAAAATATCATTAAAAAAACACTTTTATTTGCTGATTTTAATTACAGGTTCCAGCGCATATTGGGGCTTATTTATTAAGATTGGGGCAGAGCCGTCGGACGATCCGATGGATTCAGACAAACTGTGGAATTTAACTTAAAAATTGTGTCACAAAACATGGACTTACATACACCGGGAGGAAGAAGGTTAACTCCGGCGGACCTCATCGGGAAGCAACACATACAGGATATCGGGCGCACAATCTTATTGGCACAGTGCACTTTTGGGATCTCCTCTGGACCTGGTAAGTAAATGTGCCCCATTGTTTCAAATCTGCTGACTTAATTACATGTACATGATGGTATATGCATGACCACATGACATTGTGGCAGATTTACTTAACCGGTCCATTCGCAATCCAGCGGCGCGTTCTCTGCAGTGGATTCTGGTCCGGCCGGGATTCACTAAGGTAGTTCCTCCGCCTTCCACCAGGTGGCGCTGCTGCGCTGAAGTTCCCCGGAGGCGCGCTAGAATGCCCTGAAATTCACCGGCCTATACCTGGTGAAGGTAAGTGTAATTTTCGCAACACATTTTTTTTCTTAAATGCGGCGTTTTTTCCGAATCCATCAGGTTTTCGTTCGGCCACGCCCCCCGATTTCCGTTGCGTGCATGCCAGCGCCGATGCGCCACAATCCGATCGTGTGCGACAAAATCCCGGGGCAATTCAGGTACAATCGGCGCAAATCGGAAATATTCGGGTAACACGTCAGGAAAACGCGAATCGGGCCGTTAGTATATGACCCCCATTGTCTCTCGCTAATGTACAGTAATAAAGTATAACTAAACAATAGGAAAAACTTGAAGTCTCAGTACAAAATACTAATGAATATAAACAAAACTCCGCATATAAATCTTATCTTGGTCTAATATTTTAACTGTAAACACCAGGAGCTACTTTGTCTCGGCTGATAGATAAAGCATATGATGTAATCGGCTTGAACCGTTGCAATTCAAATCTCACGATCATGGCCCCCCATTCATCTTTCATGTACACGGATCATGTTGCCTGTCCCTTTGGGAGAAAACACACCAAAGCACTGATGTGGCCACCCCCCATGCTTCACGTTGATAAGTGTTCTTTTTGGGTCACCAACTCAGCAATTCACTCTCCTCCAGAACACGACAAGGTTGTGTTTCTATCAAATTTCTATTTGTGTTTCATCTGACCAGTTGACATTCTTACACTCTTCATGAATATCCAATGCTCTCCAGAAACTTCAGATGCGTAGATATGCACCTGGCTTATGGGTGACACGTCTGGCAGTGCGGTCTGAGTCGCATGGCGGATTAGTGTGTTACTGACCGTAGCACTTTTTACGTTGGTCCAGCATTCTGCAGTCATTCACAGGTTCCTCCTGCATGGTTCTTGGATTTTTTGCTCTCGTGTTCTTGTGATGAATTTGATTCCATGGTAAATAAGATCTTGCCTGGAGCCCATGATCAAGGGAGATTATTAGTGGCACCAAGGTATTAAGTGGTCTTTGTCCGGCCACACCTCAATCCTTGACGAGAGGAGTTCCCTGTTCTCCTTTCCATGCTGGCGCCGACACTAACTCCCGGAGAGCTGCACGCTCTCCATCCGCACCTTCTTGGACGTGCTTGCTGCAACGTTTCACTAGGGCCGTGCGTGCTTGGCCTCCTAGCCTTGAGTGTGCAGCCTCCTCCTTATTGGCGCTGTACTCCCCTCAGGCCTTATAAATCCGCACCCATCCCTGCCTGTCTCGCCAGATCTTTCAGCATTGGTTCCTTGTAATGAAAGCATTATCTTCTGTGCTATGGGAACTCCATGGGTTATTACATACCAAGCTTCCCTATGTGTTCCAGAAGGCGTGATAGTAGTCTCCACATTCCCAGATGCTGCCTGTGTTCCAAGCGTTTCTCTTAGGCGTCTCCTTGTCCTGTGTCTCCAGCATTCCCATCGCTCCTCCGTGGACCATTCCATTCCTGTCTGCCTGTGTCGTGTGCCAGCTCCATGCTTCTTCTAGCCTACTCCTTGCTGTTGACCCCCCAGGTTTCGGACTGTGCTCTGCTCTCCTCCTGCTCCCTGTTCCCTTGGCTGCCCCCTGGGCCTAATCGCACCACCCGTGGATAACCTGGCTGCACTCACCGCAGCAAAGACCATCCTAGCTTACGGTGGGCTCTGATGAAGACTTAGACTCCGGTCCAGGTGTCGGCTTGTACCATCATCTCCCGGTGGTGGTCCAGAGGGTCCACAGACATCTTCCCATAGAGACGCTGCAGTTCGTCCCCCAGTACAAACTGTTTGGACCGTATTCTATCTATTTCTCCATTTTCTACTTGTTCTGCCCACGGTTTGATCATCTCACAGCATCTGCTTCCTATTGCCAAATTCCATGTTCCCAGCCTTGTGGCAGGTCTTCAATTTGTTTGTTGGTGTCCAAACTGCTCTTTGTATTTACGCCATAGTGGATTTTGGAGTGTGATTGTTTGAAATTTGTGTACCTACATGCTCTTTACTCCTTAACTACTTGTGTGGTGGACTATCTGTGCCTCTCATACATGCACTAGACATGCTATATATTACACCATGCATGAACCGATGAGGAGAAGGGTGAGGGGTAACAGGCGACAATCAATTTGCCAGTGTGCCCGGCTCACTTACATAATAGAGAGATATGTTTTTGATAATCAATATGTTGATTAAACTTGATAATCAGGCTGGTATGGATCCTGAGCTGCTCCAACAGGTATGGCCAGAAATCCTTGCTTGTTTGTTGTAGTCAACTCCAAATACTTCTTTTCACCACTTTTCCCAATCATGTTCATACTTAATTTTCAAATAATTGTTTAAAATAACGAAGGAATTTCCTGGATTATGTTTTCAGATTTTGTTCCTCATAACTTGATTCTAGCCCTAATGATGCCATATTAATTGGAAAACGTCCGTGCGCAATTGGTGGCTGATGAAATACATCTTTTTGCCCACCATTGTATGTAACGGCAGAGATTGATGAATTGAACTTAATGGTACATTTCCAGTGCATGTCTAATCATGCTTTCGTAAATGTTCCTTAACCTAAAACGCTACTCAGCAACTGATTCTCATCAACATGCAATCTTGCTTAGTTATATCTAGGCTTTTTCCGGGTCCTAAATACCTTTGATAAAACATGTTCACATTGGCCTTAAATACTTGTGTATCACATAGACGGGCTGTGTGAGACCTTGTGAAGCGTACTGCTTAAACATGTCATGTCCTCTAGGCATACGAACTTGTAACTGCACACAATGTGGCACTTCAGGGGTCCTTTCTTTTCATTAAATGGAATGTCATTATGGCCAGATATAATATTTTAGCAATTTAGACTTCTCAGCTAGAAGAGCATCATGCATCTGTCTTGAAGTTCCTCGACTATAAGCACCCCAGGAGAATAAAAACGGCTAATTTCTTCTATTGGGGTCATATATTCCGCAGTTTCTTAAATCCTCGCTAGTTTTATCTAATGATCATGACAAGATTTTTTGTATAGGGGATTCCAAATAAGTATTACACTTTCTGTAAGCATATTGGAAGCATGAACATTGACTTTACCGTTGTTTTTAAGCCAGAGGAGAATTGTAATGGCAATACCGAAGTAATATCACAAATTTAATACTATACAAGTGTAACATGGGGGTAAAACTTGAATTTCATTCAGCATAGATATGAGACCACCCGAGAAATATACACACTTCCATCTCGCATGCTTAAACAGAGATTGTTATATTGAAGGTGGTTTTACACACTAATGCCTAACGGCATGAAATCGAGATCCACTGCTGTATATCTTCTTTGCATTACTGATCAGACCTTGCAGGATTGTGTCCCAACAGGCATAGTTCGATATTTTTCGGCGGCATTCTTTGTATCTGATAACTTTCTCTGTGCACGAGGTTCCTTTCTGAGACCTCCTTGCGGTCATTCCTGTGCGCCTCTATTTATACAATCCTAGGTCAAGCAATGCTCATGCTCATCTTGATCTGAGTTCTGGAACATAATAATTCTTCTTCTTTTGTTTATTGTGCAGTTGTGATGTTTTTCCAATCCGAGAACGTAGTAGCAAAGAAACCGTAATAAAAAATGGCCAAAGATGAATACAGTTATGAAACATAAGTACTTTAGCCAAACGAAAACCCAGTTTTCTTTTAAGCAGGTAACACTTGAATTAGTAAAGAAGGGGGCATGTCCCAGAAATTCTTAATCTCCTGCTCTAGAACAATGTGTACAGCATCTCATAGTAATACATGGTGACCTCCCACTAACACCACCAGTGTGATACCTTGCTGTTCCACCCCTCCACACTGCCATTCCAATGAAGGTCTAGAGGACAAACTACCTGAGGATTGATCTTCTCCGTCATCTGAAAGATCTCCAGAAGGTGCCAACATGGACCAGAGTCTTCTTGCTGCTGCTCGACCAGCAGGGGCATGAAAGGCTCCAAACTCATCCACAGCAGTATACGTACCCATACAGCACTGTAATATACCAGGTCAACCATGCCATTCTATTTTCCTCCATTGTCATTACCACCAAGCTCTACTCATGCTTCTCTGTCCTCCCCCCGTACTTATGATTAATGACAACATGGAAAGCCCTTCAAGGAAAACTAAGAACAGCGTACATCAGACATCCAAACTGCATTAAATCCTTAACAGCTGAAATGGCTGTTGGGACTGAAAGAGTTTAGGAACCATACATCTCATCTATGAGATAATGGAGGATTTTACAAAGCACCAACACATTTGTGTTGATCTCGCAAATGAACTATATGACATGATGGCTGTAAAGCTAGCCAACACATACACCCAGGAACAAATGTCGTGCTAAGAGGCATTCCCTGAGACGGAGCTTCCAGACAACTAAGCTCATAGAAACCCCCCCAAAAGCGCACGAGATCCTGGGGGAGTTTCATGGGGAAGCTGCATTTCTCCATTCAACTCCGTTATGAACCATGGTCAGTATAACTGTAGAACTCTTTACATTTGGAAAATGTTTGAAGAATCTCATTTTGGAAATTCAAAATTATCTTTTCTGACTCTAGGGGGACATATTCATTATTTCTTCTAGTCAAAGTTCTCATTTTGCGACTTTTGACGTATTTTCAAACTTTTTTTGGCGACTTTTCACTTGTCGCTTTTCAGTATCCCGTGGTTCTGCACCTTCTTGCAGTGGTGACCTTATGTATCCTACCTATCCCCAGATGGTTTCGTGCAACTTTTCAACATATGTTCACTTTTTTTTGCTTATTTTTGCCAACTTTTTTAGGTGCAAATCTGCACCCGAGTCCGGCGTGCAGGAAGGATTTTTTTCATGGACTCCTGTTTTAACAGGTAAATTGGAATTATTTCACATGCGTTAAATGTTAACTTTTTTTGCACACGTAACCTGTTTTTTAAAAAATTCTGACTTTTTCCAGTTACTTTTTGCTTTCATTTTTGTTACTTCAAGGGTTGAGGTCACACATTTTTGGAGAACCCTATACAACAGCTGAGGAGAGTGATGTTGCCAAATTAACTATACTGTTACATTTGCATTACAAATGCATCAAATTTTACGTTAACGCCTTTAACAACATTCGTATTGAATCCGCATTTTTGTAATGGCTAATTTAACAGTAATGTAATTTGGCAAATCCCTCTCCTCAGCTGTTGTAAAAGGTTTTCAAAATGCATCAAAACGCAATGTGTGACTGCGCCTCATCTGTCCTGCACCTCTCGGGGTTTGACTAAGTATAAAATGCAGGACACATCCTCAATCCACATTGGACAGTAAGTGTCCATCCTGATATAACCCCCCACATGTCTTAGATCTATGTCCTCTCCTGTATGAATACCCCTCACATGGCTTGTTGTCCGGTGTGATTTGAAGACAATGGCAACAAATGTCCTCAAAAAGAACCAAATTTGCCTCTGCAGTATAAGTAAAAAGGACACCAGAGAGACACACTATACGTCATTTCCCCCATAGTTCCACACAAATAACGATAAGTAACATTTACCGCTTGTTATGTTCGAATGCCTTCTTTTGTGTCCCTCTCCCTTTTGAGAATGCTACTGAGGCACACATTTGAGGGCGCTCTTGCCATTGTCAAAATCTGCTACTCTTACTTTGAGGGGGCCTGCTCCGCTTGCAAGTCACTTTGACGAGGCCACTTGTGGTAAACACCCCACATATCAACCTCCCTGTTTTTGAAATTACACACGACCCCCTCAATGTAGTAAAACCACTTTTATGAAGTGTTTTAACACTTTAATAGTAGTTCACAAGGTGTAAAACAAATCAGTTGCAGTGTAAATATATCATTTTGGGCTAGGAAAAGGTATTTTGGTTTCCAAAAATTGACCAGGCCGCAGTCAATAAACACCAAACACAACCGGAATCCAATGGTGGGGACTAAACTTATTTTGTTATCATGTGGGAAAACGTGGAGTTTTAACATAGTGGGGCAAGTTTTTTCAGGTTCTTTGTTGACAACCGCTTTCACCAACCAGGGCCTAATGAAGTGGTTTCTGATTTATGTACGATGTGTTACAAATAAGGTTACATAAAAACCAAATATGTGGAGGGGGTTTATGTTTTGTGTGCTTTTTATTAGAAGTGTTTGGGAATGTTGGCTGTTTAACACCCTAAGGAGCAGGGTTTTTTTCTCCTCATTCATCGCTCCTCCACCTTCCAAACTCCATAACTTTTTTTCTTATTAACGTGACAGACCTGTGTGAGGCTTATTTTTTGCGTACAAATTTTACTTTCCCGGTAATGTTAGTTTATTTTTAACATGCTGTCCTGCGAGTCTGAAAAAAATTCCAAATTGTGAAAATTGAAAAACCTACCCTGCGTCACTTATCTTGTGGGCTCCGTTTGTTACGACTTTGAACTGTGTGCTCCAAATAACACCTCACAGCTTAATCTTTGGTTTCGTACGTGGTGACTACAATTTATATAGGTTTTCTATGTGTTTTATACATTTCAAATTAAAAACCGAAATGTGTACAAAAAATGAAGCTAATAACTTTTTCATATCGTTGGCGCACAGAGCTTTGTGAAGTGTCATTGTTTTTTCGAAATGAAGCCACTCCGTTTTCATGCTACCAATTTTAAGTCCTGTGCGCTCATTTTCGATCATTTTTTTATTGATGTAAAAAGGTTAAAAAGTCGTCATTTCAGACTTGGGCGCATTCCCGTCTCGGAGTCACCGCCGTCCTTAACGCCGTTTGTATATTTGGTGATTAAATCGTGGCATTTTTGGGACTCTGCGATCATATGTGTCTTGATTTTTACTGTTTATTATTTTTTATATCAGTTCCTCCCGCGAAAGGGGGTGATTGAACTTTTTTATATTTATGATTTTTTATATTTTTAAACATTTTTAAACTTTATTTTTCACTATTTCTTAGACCAATCTAGGGTACATTAACCCTCTAGATAGAGTTCAAATCTTCCTACCATATACTGCATACCGTCTATATTCAATATATGTGCATTTTGCAGCTCATTCAATTCCATACATGAGCGCAGTCTGTCTCATTGTAACGATCTCGCATAGCCATTTACGTACCATGGCAACCCAATAGCACGCCCCCGCATAACATTCGGGGGCGCGGAATCGAAAAAGAGTGCCGCCGGCTTGACTACGTTGGCCAAGACGGGTTTAATACCGCGATCGGTGCAAGCACCGCCGCGGTTATTAGTGGTGGGGTTATGCACACCCCACCTCTGTATGAAAGGACTCAGCCCGTGAGCCCTCTTCATACATTCTGTATACCTGCGCTGTATACTACGGCGCAGAGCGTTAAGGGACGTTCACTTTTTCATTATTAAATTTTTTAATTGTTTTAAACTTTTTTGTACACTTGCATGCACAAGCATCCTCTAATGCAAGCGGTGGCGAACCTATGTGCACGGGTCCAAGTGGGCACACTGAGCACTCTCACCGCACTCTTCACCAGACAGGACTTGAGGATCCTCCTCAGGCCGTAGCCCCGGACGCGACACCATCTGGTCTTCTGAGACTGCAGGAAGAAAGGTGTGACAGGTCCATTATCATTGAGCCATTGAAGCTCCTGCTCTTATCCCACATTCTTCCTATTCATTGGGAGTTATCAGGGAAATCTGAATTTTCCACCCTTCTGTCACGTTATTGGTGTCCTCCGGACCATTGAAAGCGTGGTTAGCACGTAGCAAGAAGATTTTTTGCAATAAATAATTGGGTCTGGTTTGCATTTTGGGGGCACTCGGTCTCCAAAAGGTTCAAGCTAATATTGAGCCCAACCAGTAATACAATGTTTGCACAATGTTATGTATTCCACTGTTCATGCTCCAGTAGTTTACAGCTGGGCCCTATCTGGGACAGGCCTGGCTCTCGAAGGACATTGTCGCCCTCGGATCTCCTGTCAGACCTTTAGGGCTGCCGCTCAGAGGATCGGAGCCCCTGGTTAACAGTCAGGTGTCAACTGTAGACAGCTTACACCGCAGCTTTTGTCACTGGCTCCACTTAGCCTGAGGCATGTGTTAGGAATATACCTTGGCCTGTGCTGTACTATTCTTTCAGTGTCGGGAAGGGGTTAAGGAAACTATTCAGGTCGGTGGCCATGAACAAAGCTTACCTAAGATGTGCAGGAAAAACACTATTTACGATTTATCAGACACCATTCTCGACACCAGAGACTTGAACCCTTGTAGCTCCACACCAC
This sequence comes from Engystomops pustulosus, assembly GCA_019512145.1. NCBI lineage: Eukaryota > Metazoa > Chordata > Amphibia > Anura > Leptodactylidae > Engystomops > Engystomops pustulosus. The sequence goes on from CM033643.1 coordinate 99,747,110, forward strand.
ACATAATAGAATTGGAGACTTCTAAGTTCTGTTGAATCTTCCAAAATGTATTCAGAAGGATTATGAACTAATACCCCCTTCACTTTGATGTACAGGGAACGTCCAAAAACTCACTTGTTCACCGCTTCCGAATATTAAACTAGCATCCTAATTCCCATATGGTCCCATATTTACCACCGCATATTTTAATACCACCCGAGATGATTAAAGCCTTTATCACAACCCTCCTGAAGAGCCTGAGAACTTTTGTCCTATTTGGCTATTAATGGAGACTTAAATATCACAAAACTGATAGTTGACAGAAAGTTCATATCCAGCAGTTCCCGGTTAACGTACAATAGGGTCCGGAGGTTGTTTTTAAGTTGAATTTGTATGTAAGTCATAAACTGTATATTTAGAAATTGTAGATCCAGATAAAAAAAATTTTGACCGCAGTTGACAATGTGGAGTTTTAAATTTTTTTTGCTGAAATGGGACCAGGATATCAATAAAAAGCTTTAACTTACAGGGCATATTTACAACGGATTATGAGTCTGGGACTATAGTAAACTTCAGAAAGCTACCAGAGGTCGCGAGTGTCTGCCTGTAACTATGGGTTGTCGTAGCAGTCTCCTTAAGTAGGGGACCGCCTGTAACTTCGAATTTAAGGAAGTGGAGTATATTCCTGCTATTTGGAAATCTCTCCTCTTTGCTTGCTTTTTTTGGTTGGTTCTGACTACTTTATAAAATGAAATGGAATAAATGTTGATATTAGTTTATATGTCCCAAACTTTGTCAAAGTAATTTTTTCTTACAATTTATTAAACATAAATAACAATTCAAGTGCTTCAGCATTCAGTGTTCTACTTTTTCATGTTCATCACAGAAATCAAGGAATAATAAAGTATTTCAGGTCCCAAAAGAGAGGCATGTTCAGGTGAAAAATGTTTCATTTGGTGAGAACATTTATTATTATGCACCGGTTTACATATTGGCAATAACTCTAACTATACCAAACTAATTCAGTTCTACCCTCTCTTATAGACTACTGTTTTGCTAGATGACTATCCTGTTCTACCTTTAAAACCTATACTGTATTAACTAATTGTCATCTGTTCCGAGGAAAAGTTCTATTTATCAACAGACCATGTGCAAAGTATGCAGACATGATTTATGCTATAATTGTTGGCCAAAGGAAGTGTGCCTATATTGTTTCTTACTCATAATTACCTAAGGACCCGCTTAAGTACATGACAATCACCAGCAGGCCCTGGTTGAAGATACATCTGGCAGTGGTGAAGTCACATCAAAACCATTTGTTTACATAGATTTTTTTTGTCTATACTTCGCTTTTGGCCTTGGTATAGGAGGCACCCAGCCATGTGGGGATACTGACAGGTGGTCATTTAGAATTCAAATTCACAATCTTTTATGTGCTTTCAACAGCACAAGTGTCCTTAGGGGTGAAAATAATATAAAAAATAAAGGGGACAGTTCGCTCCATTAACCTATTTGGGGATCAGGAGTATTTACTAATGGGGAGCCACCTACGTTTACGTTTCTCAGCTTAGTATTCAGATTATAATTCAATTTCATCTGTTTTAAAAACCTAATATACAGATACAATTCGTTCAACCAGTGTCCTTAGGGGTGAAATAATTATAAAATGACAGGGGACAGTTTGCTCACTTAAACCTATGTGGGGATCAGGAGTGTATTAACTAATGGGGCAGCCACTAGCTTAAAGCGGTATTCTACTTAGTATTCACTTTAATTTATTCATCTACATAACACATACTTCTTCAATTGGATGTTCTTAAAATATGTAAATGTGTGAAGAATATTTCCCATAATCTTACCATATGATCCCTTTGAATGAGATTTTGTCCTGGATAACGCCACCACTGCTGGAGTGATAGCACACAAGAAACAAACTATATATGGGTGTAGTACCGTGATTTTCAACCATGTGGCCGTGGCACACTAGTGGGCCGCGACACCATTTCGGGTTAGTGCCGCGGGAATCTTCCCACAACTATGTGCCCCCTGTGTTTTGTTCCCGCAATGCGCAGCGCTGCACGCAGTCACAACTTCTTACAATGTAGAGACTGTACAATACCCAGTCACACGCTCGCGCAACAAAGGACGTCACCGAGTCCCGCATCATCCTGAGAGCGGAGGACTCTCGCATTTGCCCACCACCAAGGTAAGCCCCACACATAATGCGACTATATTGAGCTTTTGCCTGGAATATGAACTGTTCAGAATACTCAGCATTGAGCGGTAACTTTTAGTACTCCATCAGTATACTGCATTAAATGAGAACGTGAAAATGAGAAATCTATAGTCATGGCTGGAGTACTACAAAGTACCAGCTCATATGCTGAGTTAACAGCTGGCACTTGTACTCTGGCCTCATGGCCATAGTACTTCTTCATGTACCCTTTATTTTGCAGTATATGAGCCACATAATAATCATCACCATATACTAAAAACAGGGAGAAACTGAAACTGTTGAGGAAGAGATCCAGTGTGTGTCTTTCCCACATTCCCTGCCAGGATTCCCTTTTTGTGTTTATCGAACAGGCCCAGGTTTCACACTGAGTGAGTAATACTTTAGATTCTATATTATACACACTATGTGTATAATATGACTTTTTTAGTGTCATTTGTGTGTGCGATTTTGTTGGTGGTGTGCCCCAGTTTCTAAGTATAAAAAGTGTGCGGCGGCTCAAAAGTTGAATCACTGGTGTGTATATGGTGGCTTGTTTTTTATGATAAGATTTTGTATTTTCCAATGGATATAATTTTATGATAAATAGCAGCTGTTTTTCTCCTATTTTTTATTAAAGCTTTTATCGCTTCACCGTACTAGTAATAGCATGTTAAATTTTCCAATAGGTTAGCAGATAAAGAGATATCAATCATGTACGGTTTCTTATGTTTAACTACTTTAACAAATAAAAACGTCTCCTTTTTATGGAACCCATTTGTCTCGAGTTTGCCATGTCTGGACTACTATAACTTTTTTATTCCTCAATCAAAAGACCTTATTAGATCTTGTTTATTGCAGGAAAAGGTACCGGTTGATGGTACTATTATAGGGTACATCTGACTTTTTAAAAAATACAAATCTATTACTGTTTTAAGATGTAGGAACACAAGTTTGCATTTTTAATTCGTTTTTTTTTTTCCAATTTTTGATACCTCGACAATACGGTATAATAATGTAATAGCTTCTTGGTCATGTTGTCGATGCGAAATACCATTTTGTGTTTTTGGGTGGGTCATTTTTTTTATTTTATATCACGTCATATTAGAGAAATGGCTGTTTTTTGTGTTTATTTTTTACTGTCCCACTAGGGAATACACTGGAGATACCTTGACCTCTTATACATACATTGCATTACTTCTGTACACAATGGTTTTACCTGTCTTCTTTTAATACATTTTTGCCTATGAGACCTGTTCTGGACTGGGCCTCATAGCCCACGTACGGGCCAGACATGGGTCATTGTCAGACAAACCCCCGACACCTTGCAATCCCCTCGCGAGAGCCGGGTAGTGAAAGAAGGCAACCCTTTACCTATGTCTTTCTCCTTAAACTGCCTCAATCGCCTCAGTTAGCATGTTTAAGGGTTAAACTGCCCGTTAGAAACAATCTCCGTGCTGACAAACCGCAGGGTCTCCTGGTCTCCTAGTTGTGGTAACAGTCTGCTAATTAGGACAGCTATATTGCTAGTGGGCGGCAACCAGTCCAAGGAAATTAACAAACCTCAGAACTCAGCATAATACCAGGTAACATTGCGCATAGATCCAGGCCCCTGACTGTAGTAAATCTCTTTATATCTATATCCATGACATCCTCCTTCTAAAATATTTTTTTTTGCTTATTATGCTTATAGGCAGAAGGCTCTTGGGAATTACCAGAACCCCACCATGCTGTAGCTATGCAGTCTGTTACAGGGTGTTACAAAGGGGGGAGTACTGAGAAGAGCAAGGGGGGGCAGTATAACTGTATGAGCCAGAGCACAAAGGGGCCCTGGTAACCCCCTGATTAATTACATGTTTTAAAGTTGACTCTTAAAAGAAGAAGGCCATGGGATAACACTATCCAAGGATTACCAGTCACAGTGCCTGTCCTTCTTTATCATCTTGATCTTCATGGAAGATGTCCTTTATAGGACCTGTCAGGGCTATTTGGAACCTAACCATACACAGGTCCTCATGACCGGTGGTGTGTGTCAGAATTCGCCATTTAGGTTCGCACACCTCTGTACTACATTAAAAAACTTTCATACTCACCTTGGCCCAGACTGCCCTGTGCCATGCGCAGTGCACAGTAAGCCAACCAGCGCTTGCACAATGAAGACAAGCGTGTGCTTTCTGACTAATTTGAAACTACTGCGCAGGCTGAGGAGCACCAGAATGGGACAGATGTTTCAATGCTACCATGTTTGGACTGTACCACCTTTTATTGTACAGTGCCATTTCTGACTTGGACGCTATTTCTGTTACGCGTTAATCAAGTGAAAAACAACTATTATCTTTTGATAGATCGGGCATTTTTTGGACTGGCGAAACTTAATGCGTATTTTTATTTTTACTGTTTATTTTATTCATATCAATTTTTCGGGGTGATTTGAATTTTTGAGTTTTTGAGGTACTTTAACCCTAGGTCAGTGATGGCCACCTATGACACGCGTGTCGTGCTGACACGCACTAGCCATTTTCAGTGACACGCGACCGCCGAGAGTTAAGTTTCATCCTCGGTCCCTACACGGCCAGTGCAGTAGCCGGAGGCGAGAGTTGTCCAGCCCTTTAATAAATAGATGTAGTATGGCAGTACATGGTAGATCAATCACACAACCTAGATGAAAGTACCCTGAAGTTAATAATTATACATTTTGTTATTTAACTAATAAAATCACAAAATTATGTTTTTTTTTGTCCAAGTGCACTCCACCCGAGTTATGCTCGGTGTTTTGGGGCGAACTTTGACACACCACTCATAAGGTTGCTCCCCATCACTGCCCTAGTTGGTCTGATTGATCCTACCATATAACAATACAGTGATGCATATATGGGGATTTTCCACTCATTCATTAAATGTACAAATCGCGACATGTAATGAATGGGTTAAGACGACAGCCTGGGTCTATACGAAAACCTGAGTCTGTCATGGCCCCCAATCGCCGCTCCTCGACATCACCGGCACTTTGGCGGATAACAGAAATATCCACAAGACTACGGCTATGGAGAGGGCTCATACAGTGAACCCCTTCCATGTACCCGACATGCCCTTTGTACTTTACGTCACAAGGCGTGAGGGGTAATAGTGCCCGAGGGGTTTTGCTGAAAGAACATTTGGATACTAACCTCGATCCATAAGGGCCTTTGGGTGGTTGAATGTTCCCATTCGCTCAGCAAGTCCTCTTTAAGTGTACATTTTATGTTACCACTTGATTCCGAAACCTTTCGGTATAATTTACCTTTGCTTTTTCTTTGTCTGCTTTACTTGAAAATAGTTACAGCAGTCCCCGGGTTTATTAAGATCATAGGTTCCTTGGGTTGTCCTTAAGTTGAATTTGTATGTAAGTCGAACTGTATATTTTATAATTGTAGTCCACACAAATTTTTGTTTGTCTCAGTGACATTGGATTTTCAAATTGTTTTACTGTAAATGGGACCGAGGATATCAATAAAGCTTCATTACAGACACCTTAACAGCTGATCATTGCAGCCTGGGCCTGAAGTAGAGCATCCCAAAGCTTCACCAGAGGTCCATGGGCAGTGGGGTCCGTCTGTAAGTCCGGGTGTCCTGTACAACCTGATGGTAGCTATTTGTACTAAATTATTGGGACACAGACATTGCTCAGGTCTAGTTAATATTACCGTCTATACTCGAGTATAAGCCGACCCCGAGTATAAGCGAGACCCCTCATTTACCCACCAAAAACTGGGAAAAACCTTAGACTCTCGATAAGCCGGGTGTAGTAATAGCCTTCTCCGTGTATTATACATCAGTCCCAATGGTATATCCATACCTGCCCCCCATAGAGTATAAGCCTGCCCCCATAGAGTATACAACCCTCCCCATAGAGTAACAGCCGCCCCCATAGAGTATACAGCCTGCCCCAAGTATAAATGAGAGCCTGCCCCCTAGAGTATACAGCCTGCCCCCATAGAGTAACACCTGCCCCCAATTATACAGCATGTAACAGCCTCCCCATAGAGTATCCCTGCCCCAAAGGGTATCACTGCCCCATAGAGTATCAGCCTGCCCCCGCCAGCGAATAAAAAAAATAAAAACAGTAATACTCACCTCCGATGTCCCGATCTTCAAGCGCGGGTCCCGATCTTCACCGCGAGGCTCCCGATCCTCGGCGCGGTACCAGGCGCGCGCTTGGCTCCTCTTCTCTTCTGTAGCCGGCGAGATCACGTCCATGTGATCTCCCGGGCGCGCACAGATCCGCGTTCGCGGCTGATGACGTCATCAGCCGCGCACCCGCTGCATCTTATTGTGCGTCCATGTGCTCTGCCGCTACGAAGAGAGAAGAGGACCCGCCGCCGCCTGGTACCGCGCTGAAGATCGGACACCGGATGGTGAGTTGACTGTTTTATTTTTTTTCTTGACTCGTGTATAAGCCGAGTGAAGTTTTTCAGCAACTTTTTTGTGCTGAAAACTCGGCTTAACACGAGTATATACGGTAGTCTATTTTCTTTCTTACATACTGCTTTACTTTCTAAGTTCCTATACAGACAATACTCATGTCTAGCTAAGGTTTTAGCTATGGCCATGACACATCTGGAAGTACATCATTGAAACTTCAGAAGTAGAGACCCCATGTGTTCCGTTAAAATATACATTTCCAAGTAGACTATAGCTGGTTGTACATAGCATTGCAACTGCTATTTTTTCCCTACTGGAAATCATTTCATTATTAAAATTTTCTGTACACTAGGAACACTCCTAATAATGTGACAACCACCTCTGTTAAGGTGGCTCAGTTATAATGCACGTTTCTTCTCTTCATATCTTAAGGAAACCTACCCTTGAAGTGGCAGCTTTCAGATGGAATACCGAGCACCAGCTCGGGTGAGCTGGTGCCGGAGCTTATTTTGTTAGTGTTTTAAACCGCTGTATTGCGGTTTTAAAGCACTTTTTAACTTTTAGTAGCCGGCGCAGGTGAGGCTCGCGCTCGGCGCTTACCATGCGCGCGCTCTCCTTCACCCTATGTACCGCCCACCGGCTCGTCGCGCATGTAAGCGCCAAGCTACTTCCCTGCGCCGGCTATAAAGTTTAAAAGTGTTTAAACCGCAATACAGCGGTTTAAAACACTAACAAAATCGCTCCGGCACCAGCTCACCCTGAGCTGGTGCTTGGTATTTCCATCTGAAACCTGCCATTCAATGGTCAGGTTTCCTTGTAATGGTTTCATTATTTCTAAATCCATTATTCTTTTAGATGGCATAAAAGAAAAGAGGCTAGCCATCAAAGGCAAGAAAAATTAAACTGCTGGCAATATTTTGTGATATTGTTCATTTCATACAGTAATTTTCATTACATTGAAGACTATGTATCATAGTAGTACTGTATGTGAAGGGCCGTATGTATGTAACTGTAAAGTTACTAACGGTAATCATTTTATCTAAATATCCCTTACAAAACACTATTTATTTGCTGATTTTAATTACAGGTTCCCAGCCATATTGGGGCTTATTTATAAGATTGGGCAGAGCCTCGACGATCCTGATTCAGACAAACTGTGGAATTTACTTAAAATTGTGTCACCAAACTGGACTTACATACCCGGGAGGAAGAGGTGAACTTCCGAGCGACCTGATCGGGGAAGTCAACACATGCATGATTCAGTCGCGCACACTCTTATTTTCACAGTGCCTTTCGGGATCTCCTCTGGACCTGTAAGTAGTGTGCCCCATTGTTTCAAATAAAGTATACTAACATAGGAAAAACTTGAAGTCTCAGTACAAAATACTAATGAATATAAACAACAACTCCTCAATACATCTTATCTTGGTCGAAATATGTAACTGTAAACACCAGGATGCTATTCTGTCCTCGGCCTGATAGATCAAGCATAACGCTGTTTTGTCTCGGCTGATAGATAAAGCATATGATGTAATCGGCTTGAACCCCAAGCTATATTCTTGATGAAGAGAAAAAAAAGAAAAATGACACTATTTTGTCTCCATAACAACACGTGAGGAGACAACAGAAGTCAGTGTTTAGAAAGGAATTCATCCTGTTTTGTTCCATTAACTTTGTCTTTTCAGTGCCCCAGAAAATTCTACTGCATAGAACAGTTACATAAACATGTCTACTACAAACTGGTGTCATACATTTGCTGTCTAGGCTGTCTAGCCTGCTTTGTAGTTTATTTCAACTATTATTTCAGAATAGTAGTTGAAAGCTTGACATTCTACAGTATGTTTTAGGCTGATGTAATGATCAGGGGAAGAAAACTTTAAAGTGTCTGATTTGTCATGTGATGGACAGCAACGATGTCACATTATAAAATAATGGTGTACTACAGAAAAAGTACTACATGCAGTTGACAGATGTGTACTTTGCCTTCAAGAGTAAGGATCCAAGTTCTAGCAGCACCTGGTAAAACCATATTATATTATACTCAGCCAAAATATGGTGCCCATAGCTGTCCTATCTGGACAATGTGTACCAAAAGTCAGTAAGGTTTTCTAAAAATAACACGATTCTATGATGTTTTCATTACCGTATATTCCGGCGTATAAGACGACTTTTGAAGACAGAAAAATCTTCTGTCTTCTCTTATATGCCGGTAATCGTCTTATACGGCGGCGGTCGGGTCCCGGTGCATGGAGAGGGCTCACGGGCTGAGCCCTCTCCATAGCCGGTAAGTCTTTGCTGCATATTGCTAGCACCGATCGCGGGTGTTTTCACAGCGATGGCTGCCGGCAGCCTCAAAAAGACATCGGGGTGCATACTCACTCTCCATTGGCCCCGATGTCCGCGTGGCTCGTCTTCAGTCTTCCGCGCCATCTTCTTTCTTCTGCTGGGAGCCGCCATGTTTTTCCCAGCAGCGGCGCGTCATACTAGGCGCCTGCCGGGGAAGATCAATGGCGGTGCCCAGCAGAAGAAAGAAGACGGCGCGGAACACTGAAGATGAGCCGCGCGGACATCGGGGGAGCAGCGCAGCACATCGGGGCCACCGGAGGGTGAGTATATAAGTTTATTTATTTTTTTAATGCTGGGCTGGGCTGTGCTGTATACTACTGGGGCTGTGCTGTATACTACTGGGGGCAGTGCTGTATACTACTGGGGGCTGTGCTGTATACTACTGGGGGCTGTGCTGTATACTACTGGGGGCAGTGCTGTATACTACTGGGGGCTGTGCTGTAATGGTAATGTTGTTGTTGTATGCCTTATGTTTATGAGCGACAGTTTTCCTGCTATATACCTGCATGCCATAAGAATTTACGTTAAAAAAAGGACCATGTTAAATTCAAATCTGTTTTTTAAAAAATTTTTACCGGTGTTTTGTATGCGTTGGAAAAGGGGTAGTCTTATACGGCGAATATATCTTTAACTCTATATTTTAGACAGGAAAGTAGGGGGGTCGTCTTATACACCAGGTCGTCTTATACGCCGGAATATAAGGTAAGTTATATGTACACATATTAAATAGCAGACAAATGCAGTGGAAGAAACTAGCCAATTTGCTGCAACCTCATACTGCACCCAATCTTTAGGTTTTTCAATTATCCCTATGTGTGTTAAATGGTCACCAAATGTTTGCAAAATAATGCAAGTGAATGCGATCTTGTAATAAATCTTACCAGAGCTATGTTCATTTACTTACTTTGGCTCTTCTCATGCTCATTCCTTCCCTCTTTCTTGCCGGAAATTTCCCCTTAATTTTATCCTGCTGACAACAAGATGGAAGCTCAGTGGACAATAAAAAGTAAAACACCAGGTTCAATACAGTGGTACTGGGCAGCAAATATGTAGGGTGTTGTCAGGGCTAGGAGTCAGTGAACCCCCTGGACAACCGCAGACGATGACACTAGCCGACACCTGGGACCGACCGGAATCTAAGTGGCACCTGGTCTTCACCAAAGCCCGCCACAAAGTAGGATGGATGGTCTTGCTGCGGTGAGGTGCCACCAGGTCATTCCATAGGTGCGACTAGCGCACGGTGGCAGCCAAAGTCGAGGTACAGGAACTGCATCCTCATGGTCAGAAGCAGGCAGATGTTCAATGCAGGGAGCAGAGTCAGGGTCAGGTCTAGGGTCACAACAGGTCAGAACAGGAAAGCAGGGAATACTTTCTGGAAGCTTTCTCAATGGCATGAAGCTCAAATATCCGGTGGGGGGATGATGGGAGCAGCTGGCTTATATGGAAAACCCACAAGTGGCCAGCGTCAATCAGTGGTGTCCTGGCCCATTAAATCTTCGAGAGCCGACAAGCGCGCCGACTAAACAAGGAGGAAGCAGGAGCGTGGAGAGATAAGTGAGGGCCAGGCCCGGTGCCGCCACTATATATTATAATAGGTATAATCAGGGGAAAAGCAATGCAGGCATCTGAAAACAAACCTAATCAATGAGGTATTCCTAGAATGGACAGACCTGGGGGTCATCTTTTAATAAAATTTGATTTTATACTAGTCTGACATTGCTATTTATATCTCTCATTTTTTTCAATATAGTTGTCTATTTTTGGATATGCTTTTCATTTCTTGTATTTTTAATACAAGTGCATAACATTTATCTACATTAAACCTCATCTGTCATTTGTCAGCCCGGCCTCCAGTTTCCAAAAACCCATCTACAATGTTATACTATCCCTCTCTGTATTAATTACTTTACGGGCTGAATATTATCTGCAAATATATAAACACTACATTGTAAACCTTTTATGAGGTCATCAATAAAAATATTAAAAAGAAATGGCTCCAATACTGACCCCTGTGGCACCCCACTGGAAAATTTAACCCAATATGGCAATGTGCCATTAATGATGATCCATTTGCTTACCCATGTACACAGATTTTCCCCCAGTACCAGGAGTCTTATGTGCCAATGTTTTATGCGGCACTGTGCCAAATGCCTTGGAAAAGTCCAGAAAAACATCCACAGCATCCCCCAGATCCAGTCTAGAACTTATCTCTTCACAGAAGCTGATCAAATTAGGCTGACAGGACCAGTCCCTCACAAACCCATGATGATTCTGGGTTATAAGGTAATGCACAGTGAGATACTCCAGGATAGCATCTCTAACAAACCCCTCAAATATTTTCCCCACAACCCATGTTCGACTCCTTTTTCCAGGATAATTTTTGACCCTTTTTTAAATATTGGCACCACATTTTTATGCACCAGTCTTGTGGAAAAGAACCTGCCCTTAATGAATCTTCAAATATTATAAATAATGGTCTGTTTATCACAGTACATGAATATGGCACCATGTCATTTCCAATGGGACTTTCCTGGGTAGAGACAGCTGAGAAGGCGACATTCAATAGGCCCTTTCCTCATCCCCCTCCACCATGACCTCCAGGTTATGCGTCAGAGGGAATAATTTGGGATTATTTTTACTTTCCGTGGCAATTTTTCTTTCAGTTTCTATTTTTGCTGCCTTTGTCAGTTTTTTACAGCATTTATTTTTCTCTTTATAATCCTGTAATGCCTCATAGTTGTCTTCACTTTTTAGCAACTTAAACACCTCATCTTTCTTGTGCATTGCCCCCCTAACAGTAAGAGTTGACCACATTGTTTTTTTTCCTGTTTCTATTGTGCCTATTCCCATGTGATATACAGTATGTCTTTCGCAAGAACTTTTTAGAATATTTTTAAAAACATCCCATTTATTTTCAGAACTTTTATTTTTGAGAACTTTGTCCTAGTTATGCTCTCTTAGCTGTGGAAAATGTTTACTTCTAAAGTTCATAGTTCCTGTTGCTCCTCATCTCAAAGTCACAATGAAGTTAATGACGTTGTGGGCAGTGTTACTTATGTAACCCTCAACCTGTAATTTTGATACCCTCTCAGGTCCAGAGTGGTAATTGTCATTTTTTATTGCCAAAAACCTTCTGCTTTTGTAGAACCTACATGTTTCTGAACCCCAGTCTAAATGAGTAGTTAAAGTCCCAGCTGATGAGTATTTCATCATGTTTTAAGTCTGCATCTATTTGACTTCTCAGCAGTTCTTCTGCAGCCTCCATTATAGTTGGAGTCTTATAAAATAAAACTATTGACAATATTTTATTATCCCCCCCCCTTATTTCCACCCATAAAGACTCTCCATTATAATTTTTATTCACAGATGTCATCTTGCACAGTGGGCATGAAGTCTGTTTTCACATATAAGCAAACCCCTCCCCCTTTTTATTTTTACAATCATTTCTAGAAAGACTATAACTATTTATATTAACAGCCCAGTCATAGCTATTGTCCAGCCATGTCTCACTGTTGCCTGGATATTTGTGATTTTTCCAAAGAAGAAGTCTACTACTTCACTTTCCACTGTGATGACTCATGTGAAAAGCATTGACTTGAAATATTTTTTATGGATCCTTACATTTAGCATGTGTGTTGAAAGCTGTTTGAATTTCTATGGAAATGTCAAATGTACACATTTTAAAATTGTAAATGATTCCTTTTCTTCCTTTAGACTAAAAAAAAAAAGTGACATGAATGAACATATAGAAATTTATGTCAAAAGTTGGAGAGAAGTTTTGAATAAGCTTGTAAACACAAAAAGATGAATTATTATTTATTTATGAATATTGACTATAGATGACCTAATTCTTTGTCAGTTATCAGAAATTAATATTTATTTTTCTATAATGAGTAAACTCTACATATAATACTATTCCATTGTCATATGTCAAAATTTGTCTTAGATTAGGCATCTCCAAAATGTCAGGTTCATTGTAGACAGTTTGGGTTTATGAGGCGTAAGACTATTTCTGACCATTATATGATGCATTTTAAGCATACTTCTTGCATGGTGTATTTCTACCTCAGTCTTATCCATTCCCCTTCACATATAGCAGCCTATTTTTGTCATTTAACAGATGAATATACAGAACAAAGATGAAATCCATGTCTTAAGAATTCCAACTAGTGAGGAATCAGAGAAGGTTGCAGATTGTCCGTGAAATTTGTCTGCAAGGTGTGCTACAAATTTAAGAACCTGTAGAATTCCATACTGGGAACCCTGCACATCCTGTGCATTTGGGAGGTCAGCAGCACATTGTCAACACGCACATCTTTTAGGTCCCAGACCTAATGTCCCTAAAGGTTCAAATATTGGGTTAATCCCATGACACACACCAAATGGATAACTTTTCCTTTCTTAAAATTGACATTTACATTTTTCCCTTGTTCTATGAATATTGGGTATCCCATAAGGGAATCTCATCCACCATGGAAGATGAACACTCCTCTGACAACCCTATAAACCTGATTAGATAGCCCTTCTCAGCAGGGGTCGGGTCCTGGTGCATGGAGAGGGCTCACGGGCTTATCAAATATTTTATATAAAAGTCCTAATAAATACTCCTATTTGGTATATATGGGTACAGTACTTCTACTCCTATCCTGTATATATGGGCAGAGCACAGTACTACTTCTCCTATCCTGTAGATATGAACACAGCACAGTACTACTGCTCCTATCCTGTGTATATAGGCACAGAACAGTACTACTATTCTTATCCTGTATATATGGACACAGAATAGTACTACTACTCCTATCCTGTATACATGGGCACATCACAGTACTGCTACTCCTATCCTGTATATATAGGCACAGCACAGTACTGCTACTCCTATCCTGTATATGTGGGCACAGCAGAGCACTGCTACTCCTATCCTGTATTTATAGGCACAGTACAGTACTACTACACCTATCCTGTATATGTGAGCACATTTGAGTACTACTACTCCTATACTGTATATATTGATACAGCACAGTACTAATACTCCTATCCCGTATATATTGACACAGGACAGTACTACTACTCCTATCCTGTATATATGAGCAATACCACCCTTATTATACTGTATATATCCTTTAGTGGCCATTAATTATATATTACTGCAACCGGTCCCATTATTATATTTAGTCTTCTAGTTGCCTATTTAATATTTATTCCTGCAATGGAGTCCCTTATTATATGTAGCCCCTTACTACTGTGGCACCCTATGATATAATTAGACTATGAGATGAAAATAATAAAATTCACTTACCTATAGCAGCACTCCCGCATCCTCCACTTCTCTTCTCCCTGCAACAGTGGAACTCACAATGTAATGCCATTGCCTTGTGCCTTTTTTCCCAGAACGCGTCGCACTGCGACCCCTGATGTGGGGCAGAGTGATGATGCACTCACGCTGTTGGGCATCAGGGGTAGCAGTGCGAGATGATACTCGAGTGGCCGCTTACAGCCACATCGAGCACCGGAGCTGTCACTCACTGGCAGAGACCTTGGATCTAGGCCCCTGCCATAGCGAAAATATTGGGGGCCCACTGTGGGCCAGTGCAATCTTGCTGGCAGGGCCCTCAGATTGGGATGGAGGTGACGCGGGCCCACCATAGGATCCACCGGTCCTCCAGTGGGCCAGTCCGACCCTGGGTATTGTTCTGGACTATTTTGGATATATTTTGCAACATAATGGTGTATATATGCGACAATATTGATACACTGTATCTCCAGTCTCAGGTGATATAGATGTGTAAAAGCATAGAAGCCATTACAATTCCATGGTACAATGTCCTGTTTGTTTCAGGAAACCAAGGGTAAGTATGTCACTTATAAATTACCTCTTACCGCAAAGGAAAACACTGGGCTCAAAGTATTGTTTTTAACAATATTTGTAGTGTGCTTTATATATTGTTACTATTGCAAAGATTTTTTGCACCTCTCTGTATTAAAGGTTATCCAAACCAATGCACAAGTTCAGACACACAATGGATACACGATGACAAATAAGAATAAAAAATGCAACCTGACTTTTTGGTCAACTTACCACAAGTTGTATTGCGTGAGCCCTAAGACATCCAGACAACAATTTGTAACTTTACCTTAAGAGCAAAATTAAAATCAAGAATATAATAACTTAGAGAAAATTATAATTTTCTATAATTCTTGTTAAATCATCTAATTATTACCACTTTTCTACATCAATACTGGAAATTCTTCAGCTAAAAATAAAGTAAGGGGCCCCTTAAGGCAGGAACACTTGCTGGTGGAGGAACAGAAACATGTATCTATTACTTCATTTTTAATATTTAAATACAGTTGCTCCTAAAATAGGGTTAAAGTTCATATTGTAATGTGGTGAGGCCATAATGAGGCCTGTGTCAGCTATCTCTAAAGTATTTTAGAAAAATGTATGAAATTATAGAGTAAAATCAACATTTCTTTTCCATGTGTTCTCTTCTGTTCCTACTCTGAGAGTTGTATAATTTCCTACAGGATTCCTTGCTACTCAACAAAACTTTGCTCTGTGATATGTGACTTTGAGGTTATTTATCTAGGTATGAAAGGTCTCTACGGTCAAAGTTGCATAGACTAATATACAGAATTCCCAGACTGCTACTATTATTCAACATATTGGCAAGCTTAGTTACACAAGTAGTCAATAACTAGGTGTTGGCTTCTGTTTATATAATGTCTGAATAAACATCCCTCTGCTAAAGCTGTTAAAGTCTACACAGGAATTATTGTTTGAAAAGATAACTTTGTGTAGAATTAGAATTTCAAATTATACCTAATCTTAATTAAACATTAGTCACTTTTTTATTTTGGAAATATTCAATTGATCATTAAAGTTTACTTTAAAACCTTCATTTTAATTCCATTCCTTTTGAGTGTGTTACTTATTATATGTATGCTCATGAATAGAGCCAAAACCCTTGGCTTTACTGTCAAAATTTTTATGAAAGTTTTAAATTTAGAAAATCTTTAGCCAAGTACTAAACCGTATGTACTTTTTTGGATGGCCGGTGTTCTATGAAGTATTCCAATTAGTGTTCTCTTTAGTTTTATATTGCCTCGCTGACTTGTTGTATTTTATCATTTTGCCAAGTTGTGCAAAATGGAATTCAGGTACAATAAAGATACAAATGAAACCCTTGTGATTTCTCAAGACAGACAGCATAACATATTACACATACAATTTATAGATTTATTGGAAATTGTGCAGTAATACAGTTAAATACAAAGTTGGTACAGGCACTCCAAATAAACCCAGTATATAGATATTGTGCATTATTTTCCATTAAATGTAAAGGTTTCTATTTGCTGGGATGCCAGTAACTAAGTGTAGTACATGAGGGGACCCGGGTGCAACTTTTCAAAATCTGCACAAATTTTATCACAAATGGATATCACAAAACCAGACCCTATGTGAACACATTTCCAGCACAGGCATTTAAGAAGGGTGAGCACTATTCTTAATGCTTCATCAAAAGGAGGCTATCCTTGAGCCCATATTACCATATCCAAGTAGATAAAATGTAACTTTTATTCATATATTTCATAGAAAAGATATAAGTCAATCAAGGTAAAGATAACCCCCCATTTTTTTGTGAATTACTATTCTTAATGCAACACAAATTTCTGTGTGCTCAGTTGGACTGAGTGCAGATTTAACCTGCAAAGTCCAACAGAATTGTGTTGTACTGTTAAAGGTGGACCAAAAAAAAGTGGTACCCTCTGTAGGAGCAGTGCATAGAGCACCAGATTCATAAAGAATGGGCACAGTTTGCACTGTTTTTAGTAAATTTAGTAACCCAACATTTTTTACCTTATTTGTTCTGTGACTGGGATCCAAACACTGGCACAGTGGTAAAAAAAAAAAACTCTGAAAATCACAGTGGTAAAAAAAAATCTGAACTTACAGTTATAATTAAAATATACGGTAGGTACAATTAAAAATGTATGCCACTGTGTGGTTATCATCCAAAAGGTTCTGTGTTTTCATCTTAACAGTGATTCTCATTTATGTGGAAGGGGTTCGATGTGTATGGTGCCTGAATATCTACAGAAAGTTTCACATTCACATCACTTCACTAAATCTACTTTAACCTACTATGTTTTAGTGAAGTGTTAAAAGAGAAACTGAATCTTTCCATTCTTTAGCTCTCTAAAGGAGCAAATGAAATGATTTTCTTTTTTACTTCTGTTAAGTCCCAATCCTTTTTTTCGAAAAATATATTAGGCTATATTCACACGTCCATATGGAGAATAACAGATGCAACTCACTGGAAATTACTAGGAAATATTCAGGTAAACCAATGAATTATTGGTGTTGTATGCATCTGAAAGAAAGGAAACTATGAACACAACCTCTTTAAGTGTTTTCAGTGACATTGAACAAAATTGTTTCTCTTGTAGAGGCAAGTAGCTTAAATAACGGCAAAAGCATATACAGTGTGACCTGACATCAAGGAAGACCATGTACAGAAAACGGCACAGCTAAAACCCATGTGTATGTTTTATAGAATATCTATAGAATATTTGTATTACTTTCAAGCACAAGTAAAAATGTATATAATTAACCCGTGTCTGGAGCAGGTGGAGATTTGCTGGCACTGTTTGCTGGTGTTAACCATGTAAATACCGCCGGCAAAGCTACCATTTAAATCTTTGTAACAGAAAATACCACTTTTTTGCCATTTTGCAAAATATAAAAAAAATTAATTAAAACTGATAAAAAGGCCTTACTGTACCTAAAACAGTAGCATTGAAAACATCATCAAAAGTTGCAAAACATGACACCATCCACAGCTCTGGATGAGCTGAAAAAGTTACTAGCGCCAGAATATGGTAAAATGAAAAAATATTAAAATAGCTGATATCTCTCCCTAAAATTTTTATTTACCATACCTCAAAATTTCTTTAAAGTGTTCATTTTAGTTTTTTTTTTTGCCACAAAGCAAACATCAAATGACTGTGTTCCAGTATTGCCCAGAAATTTATTAAACCCTACATGTCAGTTTTCTGGTGATAAAAACTTCCAAAAAAGATCACATCAGGACTAAAGTTTGTGTAATTTAGAATAAACCTAGTAAACCTATACTGTGAAATATATATCTGTGAATTTTAGTTTCTGATGCCTTGCCAGCCAAGAGATGTGCCATGGTATGTACTTTATCCAGCATATGAAATGTCTTGGTAAATTGATATAAAAGAGACATATGTAAAATTATAGCTGTCTCAACTCACTACTAGAGGGTGTTTAAAAGATTAATGCATATTAATACAAAAAAATTAAAGCAGTATTCTTACTTCAACAAATTAATGCTATTTTTTGTATGATAAAAAATTATTAAATGTCCCAATATACTTTCTGTATCAATTCATCACAGTTTTCTAGATCTCTGCTTGCTGTTATTTCATAGGAAGCTTCTTTGTTTACTTACAGTGGACAGAAATCTGACCATGGTCACACACGTGCACAGCTCGCTGGTATCATGGAGTGTAATCAGAGCTGTGTGCTATAACAAGCTGCGCACCTGTGTGACCATGGTCAGATTTCTGTCCACTGGAAATGAACAACAAAGCTTTCTAAAGAAGTACAGCAAGCAATGATCTAGAAAACTGTGAGGAATTGATACAGAAAGTATATTGGAAATTTTTATAACTTTTCATTATTCAAACCATATCCATTACATGCTGAAATGGGAATACCCCTTTAAGTCTACCCTAGAGACAGTGGCAGGCAATAATACATGTGTCAATTAAAGGGAGCATTAGAGGTTCCAAACCCCACCCACACCATTTTATAGGAGTTTAAATATAGTTTTAAGGTCACAACCTGGTGCTGCAGAGAATACAAGCTTTCAATAGACATAAATATGTGCCTGAAAGTGCTAGACACTTACCCTCATGATAGTGTGATTATCCAGTGACTAGTATGCGCTACCTGGCATATAAATATTCACAGAATGCAAACTTTCACTAATGAAAGTTTGCAAACTGCAGCGAGTGCAAAGGCGTGGGGCAGGAACAACTCGCGATGGCGCACTCCCCTGTTGGGCGCACCCCCCTTGGCATGGAGGTGGAGTGATGGGGGAAATAATCTTAATTGCTGATGCTTCGCTAGCAACTGCGATTATTTCAGGGCGACTACACCAGTTTAATGGCATAGAAGCCCTTATGCCCCCCTAATCTGTAAATTTATAAACTAGATTTGAAACTTTGTAACAGTAGCTTCAAAACAGTAGCTTCAAATGCCGGAATACTTATTAGGAAGTTGACCTGCACAGGAGTCTGACAAAAACGGACAAAGGTGGATATGTTTTATGATTAGACCAATAAAGAATATCATTTTATATGATACTCAGATTGGGAATTAAATATTTTACATATGTTAAATATTTAATTTATTCCTCCAACGCATGTCCTGTACGGCATAGCAGAGGCCAGGCCAAACATTTGTAGTAAAAATATTCCCTAGCCACTGTAACCGTATAGGCTAAGCATGCAGTAATTATGAACACGTCAAGAGAAAATGAAGTGAAAGTCATTTTGCTCAATGAATCTGCACCTGAATGTGTATCTTGTTTCACTTGTTCATTCAATCCCACAGACAGATTGATTGCTTTTCAATTTGAAGAGTGTCCTATTTTAACAAGTCTACTCTTTATGTGCTGTACATAGCTGACACATGATGAAGAATATTTTAGAGGTAAACATTGAATTCATCCTTTCAGTTATCAGCTTCTGGAACTTAAATATTTGAAGTATCCGTGAGTTCAAAGCTGCTAATGTGTTGTGCCCCTAAATGACAAATATAACACTCTCATAACAGTATAAAACTGTCTTTCTTAAAAAGATTCAGGCACCTCTGAAGGAAACACTATACTAACGTTTGGCCTTGCAAGCATTTCCTTCCCATGTGCTCCCGGTGAATGGCTCTTTGTCCTCCAGCCCTCTCTTTAGGAGCACTTATGATTTTGACATTCACAAAACAGCAGCCCATGAACAGAAGCAGTTTTCAAAAATCTACTGATAGAAGGGGAGAATTCTGCTTATTGGTTTACTGTCAATCCTTAGGTTTAGACCTTGGCAAAAGTGATATCAACATATCTTAGTTCATGGCTTTTACAGTTCAAGATCTAATTATCATCAATAATGATTCATCAAATTATTGTATGTTTAACGTTGCTCTCATTGATCAAAGTTTTTCCTTAAATTTCACAAATTTAATATGCCGTATCAAAATTTTACTTTACTTTTTCAGTTGTATTTTTTTACTTTATTGAAAAACTTTAAGCACAGCATAATTATATTGTAATTAATCTACTTATGGTTTCAAATGTTATACTCATAATGCATCATTTTATCTTACATCAGTTTGGATTACTTTCTCTGAAGTCAGATTTGGCAGCCAATCACTTTCCATGGTGAGGTACCTGGAGTCAGAAAACCAGTTATGTAGGCCATGTCCTGTTTGTTTTACTAGTCACTAGTTACTTTTACTAGTTACTAGTAATTTTCAGACAAAAGTGTCTGAAAATTACCACTGTTGTAAAATGAATTAATCTTCTTCAGTATCCAGGTTATACAGAAATTCACAGTAAGTAGCTACTGATATCCTGAATCTACCTGAAAGATACCACGTATTTACTCGCCATAACAGTGTCCCACTTAAAACTACCATATCTCCTGAACTGTGGCACCTAGAAACAGGGACATGGCACGGAGAAATTGCGGCGCAGGACACGGGAGGTAAGTACATGCTTATTTTCTTATGCGGTGCCCCCAGCCACATCCGTTTTTTTTTTTTATCTCTCAAAAAATCCCTTTAAAGGGGTGAATTGTGTTTCTATGTGAAACAGAACCAGGGACATCTACTGTTAAGTTGTAGTAGAAAATGTGATTTTTAAATACAGATCTTAATTTTTTACTTACTTTAACAGGTGATAACCTCTTGTTACACCTATCATTGGATACAATACTTGTGTTTCTAGGTGCCACATTTACAGAGAAATAGCTGTTTGAAGTGAATCCCCTCCAGTCTGTCAGCTGCATAAGGAGCTGCAGAGATACTTTGCAAAAAGTACATGCACCCTCTGCATCTGTCTCAGGATCTGGAAAATGGTTAATGGCTTGATACTGTAAATATTTACAACGTATTTTGGTAAAGTTTTATAAAATGTTACAGTATATTCAAAACATTTTTAATGGGTGGCTGAAATTATGCAAAATATTGTTTCACATTTATTTAGTTATTTGTCTGCTAATTAAATAACAATTCTATAAAGAGTTAATAATAAAATGATGCTATCAATTTAAAGTCTCACATCTAGAAAAAAAAAAATGTTTTGATATGTTAAGCGGTTCCAAAGATCTCATCATTTATAACGAGTATAACAGAACTGTGAAAATTGACCTTGAAATTCAGATACCAATGACCCTTGGTCACAAAGAGGTTTAGCGCCCAAAGTTGGCCACAGCTGTATTTCCTTTGTCTACTGTGTGATGCTCGAGTGCTTGTTTCGAATAACAAACCCCATTGAAGTCAATGGGAGACTCGAGCATTTTTCAAGGGGACTAAGGCTCTGCACAGGGAAGCTTGGCCAAAAACCTGGAAACCTCAGAAAATGATGGAAACACCACGGAAATGGACAGGAAACAGCAGAGGCAGCATGCATGAATGCCTCTGGGGCTGCTTAATCGCACCATTATGCCAAAATTATGGGCAACAGCATGGCTATGACAGAGTGACAGAGTGAGGCGAGATAGCATTAGAACACCCAAAAATTGACCCTGACACTATAGGGGACATCATGCGGATGCAGAGGCAGCAGCGGCAGGCTAGAGAGTGGCATTGTGACAAACCCCAAATGGACTCAGGCTTCAAACCAATTTAAAAAATTCGTTTTAGCGAGGATAACGTGTAGCACTGTATGTATCAGTATTTGGCCTGGTTATGGCGGCAGAGAGGAACCAAAGGAGGTGAGCAAGAAACGCTGAAATGATATCCTATGTGAACAAAAGGTTGACAGTAGATTTGGGATGGAGCTGGCGGTCCGCTGCCAGGCGAGCTTTCGCCTGTCCAAGCCCCTGCCTCTCGGCTCCACCCCCCCAAAATGGACCTGGAGGCCAGAAGCGTTTACTTTGAAAAAATTATTATTTTCAAAGCAGGCAGGGGCTACAAACAGCATTTCTAAAAACCTTTTGTGTAAGATCAAGTATAGTACTGTTCTTATAAGTATTTGGCCTGGTTACGACGGGGAAGGGGAGCGTTAAGAGATGCGCAAGTAGCTCTGAAATAATATCGGTCAATGGTGGTATATTTTGTGGATAACACAGCAGGGTGGCGACAAAGTTAACAAGTTTGATGTGGAAGCCGTTAAAACAACCCAAAATTCTGCCTGACACAGCTCGTTTGCTAAGGGGACGATGTATGGAAGCAGTTATGTGGACGATCTATTCAGGTTTATGCCCTATCAACTGTCGATGGTATCTCACTGCGACCGTTGAAAAACCTGGGCTTCAGGAAAGAGCTCAGCAGCAACCTGACAAGTGGTTTGTGACTCAAAGAAGGGTACAGAAAACAGTTCCTCAGAGTATTCTGGCTGAAATGCCAAATTGTCCTGGGAGGGGGTAGACTGGGGGGAAGGAGGTTGAGGTGGAGGAGCTGGAGGAGTGCTCACTTGGGTAACATGGATGGACTGCGTGGAAGACTGACTGGTGGACAAATTACTTGAAGCATTGTCTTCAATCCACGACATCACCTCTTCGCACTGTTCTGGCCTCAACAGTGCTCTACCACGAGTCCCAGTAACTTGAAACATGAAGCTAGGGAGTGTAGCTCGCGTTCCCCTGCTCCCTCATCAGCAGGTAGTGTCTCACCCCGCCTAGGACCACGGCCTCTGATCCCTGCAGTAATTGGATGCCCACGCCCTCGTCCTCTACCCCTAGCCCTCGGGTTCAACATTTTCAAAATGAAGGTGTAATGATGGCTCGGGGATACAGGGACAACAAACCAGACAGTGAGCCCTAAGTCTGAGCCCCCCAATGCTGTCACCTGCCTACTTGCCTCCGGTATCCTATTGATACGGGACAACCACGAAGACGATCCCTTCCTAGGCCACAGTGCAGACAAAGAACACGACAAACAAACAATACACAAAGGTAGCGAAGTCAGGTAAACCGGGTCACAACGGAGAGAGCAATATATAAGCAGAATCAGAAAGCGAGAGCCGAGGTAAGTAACGAAAGCCAAAGTCAGAATGCCAGAGAAGTCAATATAAGAACAAAACGCTGAAAGGACTGGGGCGCTGAAAAATACGAATATTACCAGCGCTGAGGAACCTGTGCTGGGAAGTAATATAGGTGACTGGGGAACCTCCCCTCAAGGTGACTGGAGGAGAGATCTGTCATTCACAGCAGGTTAACTGTTGCTAGACTGCAGGGAAAAGGGTGTGGTGCGACAATAAACCATGTAGCAATCTCAGTCCCAGTTCACACACAGGAACACTGAACAACCTCAACGCCTTCTAAGCCGCATACCGTGGACAGAAGACGATACAGGCAAAGACGTAACAGTACCCCCCCTTTTAGAGGGGCCACTGGACCCTCATTATTCTCCCACCTGGTTTAGAAGGATTTTGGCGTGGTATATTTTAGGAGACGTGGAAGCATGGACGATCTTTACCAGAGACCCAGGTACGATGTTCCGGCCATAACCCTTCCATGGACCAGATATTGGACAGAGTTTTGTACCCTGCGGTAATCCAACTCTTTCTACCTCAACTCTAGTTCACCTTGACCCCACCCCTCTGTTTTTTTAGTCACGTGTAACCACGGGGAGGGATATATTTTTCAGAAGATTTGTGAAACATTATGAATGCGAAGAGAGCTAGGTAAATTGTAACCTAAAAGAGACGGGATTAAATTTCATTAATCGTGTATGGCCCAATGAATCGGAGCAAATTTCCCAGATGGACTCTGAGACCCAAATTTCTAGTAGATAGCCACACTCGTTTCCCCCACTTATATTCGGGACCAGGATCGTTTTTTATTAGCCTGACGTTGTGGTCTTTCTCTTGGGCTTTCAACCAGGTTCGACAGAACCCGTCCCAGTCTGAGCTCAGCTTTTGAACGTTGCTTCAGCGAAGTTTAACAGACTCAATGTCGGGCTGGACACTTTTTTGGTTACACCCTAATTACCAAAGAACGCGCCATTTTAGATGAGGCTACTAACCCTGTTATTTAGGGCAAATTCGGCGAGCGGGAGGAAGGATCTCCATTTCTCTCTCGGGATCGGAAATAACGCATCTTAAGAACGTTCAAGCGATTGGTTAAGTCTCTCTGTCTGCCCATTAGTTCCTCAGATGGAAGGCGGAAAAAACAAAGAGAATTCCCATTGACCACAAATTCTCTCCAGATTTAGAGACCACTACCTGTACCCCCGATCAGAGACAATATTTTCTGGTATAACCATTGAAGACGCAAATATTGTTTGAACAATGAGGCCAATAATTGTACACTGGTAATTTCCTGAGGGGTACTAAATGACACATTTTCGAGAATCGGTCACAACCACCCAAATGACAGTTTTTCCCTTGAGAGACCAGTAAGTTCAGTTCTGAGTCCATGGAGTATGAGTCCAGGTTTTTTAGGCAAGGAGAGGTTGGAGAAGTCCCTCTGGTACTCTTCTGGGCACCTTAGACCTGGCACAATATCACATGCTGCTACGAACTCCTGAACGTCACTGACCACGAGGGCCACCATACAACCCATACTTTCTAAGAGATACTTAGGTGCCTGCAATACCAGGATGTCCGGTCGAGCACGAGAGCAATGGATCTCCCCAAGACCCCGGAGCCGAAGATTATGGGCACAAACAATTTACCCATAGGAAGATTACTAGGCGCAAGATCTTGAGAGTTCGAGATAGGTGGCGAGGTCATGGTCAATAGCAGATAACACAATCCCCAGGCATAAGAATCTTATCTGGACAACCTTGGGGTTTTGTCGTTACCAAAGCTACGTGATAGAGCCTCAGCTGTGATATTCTTGTGCCTGGACGGTAGTAACAACAAAAGTAAAACGAGTAAAGATCGTTCCGACCCTACTGCTCCTTTGTCTTTGGACAGTTTTAGCATTATCTAAGTATAACGGTTTTTAGTGGTCAGTAATCACAGTTATGGGATGTTTAGCTCCTTCTAGGAAGTGTCTCCATTCTTCATGCCCATTTTATGGCCAAAAGCTCTTTCACCCACTCTATTAATTTGTCAGATGAGAACTCCTGGATGACTGTCTCGACTTTTTTGTTCGTTCTTCTCCCGTTCTCTCCCTGTAGTCCTTCCCTGCCCTGCCTCCACCTCTCTCTTCGCGTCCGTCTCAATCCTTCCCCTATGTGATTCAATCATGTTGTCATCACTGGCGCGGTTACAAAACAACTTTTAAGGCTGTGCAAATGCTTGCTCCCGCCTCTGGAGTCCATTGGTCAGATCAGCACCCCTTTTTAGTGAGATCCGTCAACGCTTAGCACAACAGAAAAATTCTTATAAAGTTGCGGATATATTGGCAAACCCTAAAAACCGCTGAAGGGCTTTAAGAGTGTTGGAACGTTCCCATTTCTATCCATGGCCTCTGGTGGATCCATAACAAAAAGATTTTATGTGTATATATAACCCAAAAAAGTAATCTTTGGACCCCAAACAGACACTTAGACAACTTAGCACATAAGGAATTCTTACGACGTAATCTAGAGAGAAACATCCCTGACCTGTCGGATATGGTTGACCAGTCAGGGAAAAAATCAGAATATCATCCAGATAGACTACCACATATTGACCCGGATATCACAAAATATCATTCACAATTCTTGAATACTGCTGGTGCATTACACAACCCGAAGGGCATCACACAATATTCAAAGTGTCCTTCGGGGGTATTAAAAGCATTTTTCCACTCGTTCCCCCTTTTTGTGTCGAATCAGGTTGTAGGCCCCACGGAGGTCAATTTGTGGAGAACCAGCGGGCACCCACCAACCTGGTTAAGCAAATCAGGGATAAGAGAGAGGGTATTGGTTTTTGACAGTATGTTATTCAGTTCACGTAATCAATACAGGTTTAAGTTCCACCATCTTTTTTTCCCAACAAAGAAAAAACCAGCCCCCATAGGGATTCGAGGATCGTATTGACCCTTTTTTTGAAGGCTCTCTTGTATATACCTCGCATAGCCTCGTCTTCATAGAGCTCTAGCTGTCTCCTCCTTCCTTGTTTTCTGTTTCCTCTACCGTCTGTTGTATCAAAACATCAGAGAAATCAGAGAACATTCAGCAGATTTCTTCCCTGACTGACATTTAAGAGGAAAGCTGATTACCAGTGGGAGGAACACAGGCGGATCCCCCTTTAATAACAACACATCTTCGCCAGTGGTCCATTAAACGGATTGGTGTAAGATAACCATGGAAACCCCAAAAGACTCAGCGACAAGTTTTTTTAAAACAAAAAAAAACACAACACTAACAACCCGTTGTCGTTGTTATAGCCAACCACCCTCGCTTGTTTTTTTTTCTCAACACTCTACCTCGCCGCCTTCCCCTTGCATCTCCCCCACGACCGCCACCAGGTTGAGGCAGGGAGGTGGTGTGGGCGAACTATCCCCAATGCCCTTTTCGTTGTGTTTCCCAACTCCAGCCCTAGGGCTGAAACAAAGCAGAGTCAATAAAATTAGCAACAGGATCCAGATCAACCATAGCTTGTTTCCAGATATAGACCTTACAATTAGCAAACAGAACCTGGCAAACAAATTTGTAGATACAGAGTCGAAGTACCTGTGCGCCTGAGTGACACTCTCCCGATTATCACTCAGGCGCTGAATTTTTCCGCCTGTGGCCTTGTCTGGTAGGGGCATGCCTCTCAGGAATGTCCAGATTCCCCGCAGTAAAAGCAAGACGATTCTTCATGGCGATGCTCTTTCCGGTTTTGGCTCTCGCCGGTGCCCAACTGCATAGTTTCGTGTTCAGATCTAGGAGAGACAGATTTTTAGAGAAAGTAAAGTGACCCGACGGAGTGACTCTCTCAATCTACCTCTTCTTTTCGTCTGTCCCGTAGGCGACGATCAATGCGACTGCTAAGGCCATGGGTTCTCCAGTGAGTTTGGATCAGGATGACCAATCCAGGCATGCCTTTACCAGGTTCTGACAGGCCTTTTCTGAAAAGGGCTTTCAAGGACGGTTCAACCAGATGACCAGCAGGTTAGCAGTGTTTTGGCGAATTCCATGCAGTAATTCCTCCGAGAGCGGGTACCCTGCGAAAGAGACAGCAAACTGACCTCCGCAAGCCCCAACATGATCGGTTCTGAGTATTATGGCCCCCAAGGATTGAAAAAAGCGTTTCCAAAGAGGACCACTCCTCTGCGCTGGGAGGTAGTTTCAGGGCCCATGCCTGGGGATCCCACCTGGAGTAAGAAATAACCACCCCAACCATTTTGTTTGGGAGTATAACGGTTTAACACCCGAAATAATGCAACAGATTCCCTGAAAATCTCAAATTCTCTCTCTATCACCTGAGAACATCCCGGGAGTAACTTTTTACCTTGTTAATACTGGGGAGTGGGTAGGTTTGCCGGAGGAAGCAGAGACTGGAGGGGTCTCTGCTCTAACTGAGTTAGAAACTGGACCTGTTAGCCAGATCAGCCACAATGCCTGCAGGCCTTCCATGCGATGCCACAAGATCCGGAATGGAGCTCATCCTGGCGGATCCGAAGACGTAGCAAACTAAAGGATTTTTTAGAAGGCTGGAATAATGTAATGATGGCTCGGGGATACGGGACAAACAAACCAGACAGTGACCCTAAAGTCTGAGCCCCCAATGCTGTCACCTGCCTACTTGCCTCCGGTATCCTATTGATACGGACAACCACGAAACGATCCCTTCCTAGGCCACAGTGCAGACAAATAACACGACAACAAACAATACACAAAGGTAGTGAAGTCAGGTAAACCGGGTCACAACTAGAGAGCATAATATAAGCAGAATCAGAAAGCGAGAGCCGAGGTAAGTAACAAAGCCAAAGTCAGAATGCCAAGATCAATATAGAGAACAAAACGCTGAAAGGCTGGGGAGCTGAAAAACGAATATTACCAGCGTGGCGAACCTGTGCTGGAATATATAGGTGACTGGGGAACCTCCCCTCAAGGTGACTGGAGGAGAGATCTGTCCATTTCACACATATTAACTGTTGCTAAGTGCAAGGGAAAGGGTGTGGTGCGACAATAAACCATGTAGCAATCTCGTCCCGTTTCACACACAGTAACACCTGAACAACCTCAATGCCTTCTAAGCCGCATACCGTGGACAAGAGCGATACAGCAAAGACGTAACAGAAGGTCGATTTTATAAACAAAAACAGAAATATGAACTTATTTTTTTTTTTTTTTTATCAAACAAACGTGCAGAAGAAATAGACAGCAACCACAGAAGGTGATTGCATGGCTAGTTTTTCTAACCAACACTGTCAGCACACAAAAGGATTTGTGCTATGACTGAGTCTGTCACTTTACTTTTGAAAACCGCTAATGTAAGCCGTAACAAGGATGTTGGGTTCTTGGAGAATCACCTCTTCCTACACTAAGGTTCTTTTAAATCACTACTGCCTAACATAATCTACTAGAACACCCTAACGCTATCGACCATTCAGCAGCTCTCTCCCTAAGCGCACCAGACAGAGAATGATCCGAGCACGTGGGCAGGGGCTAGTATAATTCCAGGTCACCTGATCAGGCCAGCCACACCACTGCTATCAAATGTAAGTTGTACCCACGTGATGCTGGGTGTACTGCAGAGTCTCCTGCTTGTGAGTTGCGCCTGTTTTCTGGCCGCCAAAAATCTAAACGCTGTGAGATGCCATTTTCTCGAGCGGGCTCATCTCTAATTAGTATGTTTCTTCTGGACCCTTTTGTGATTTTGTCCTTCTCCGTATTAAGTGCTTTTCAGCACCATGAATTACTAATATGTTGTTTCATTTTAAAGTGGTTCCAAAATAAATACCAAACAGGATAAATTTCAATTTGATCTGAAATCATTAGTGTATACAAAAAGTCTCCTGGAACCGAGGTAGGTTTGACCATGTACAGTACCAGTTCTTTTTTGAAGGACAGTCTTCGAAATTGACTGTTGTTATACTTGCACATTTTTATGTTTGCTGATGCATATGTTGCAGTTATCCTTTCTTATTGATATCTCATTAAATATGTCACTTAGAAAATCTGTATTTATCTTACCCCCCCCCCCCTTTACGACAATAGTGCTTTATATGTTTTATAGATTCATAATTCACTTTTCAAATTTTTTTGAAAAAGTGCTACAAAATTTGCTGGTGCTATATGAATAAAGATTTTTATTACTATTATCTATTAATTGTACTAACAGTATATTATTATTTATATACTGTAGGCCATACAACTATTATCATCAATGAGATGATGGGACTTTTACAGTTTCCATAAGGGGTTCATACATACATACATTTTCTAACAGTAATACAAAAGTTGTTTTTGGATGAGTCATCTTAATAACATTCTCAGTGCAATGCAGTACAATAGGATTGAAAGATAAAATTATTGCAGGCTTAGAATATAAATATGATCATAACAAACTTCTTATGAGAAATGTTGAATTTTTATGTACTATAAATTTAACACAGCTAAAATATTCATCTGGCAGTCAAGGCAGAAACTATGACTTTCGGGTTTATCTGTTTGGGTTTAATTAGTTGTTTTTGCATCTATACTCCTATTGTACCCAGAAACCTGGCTGTGTACAATTGTTTAAGCTTAGGCTTGAGAAAAATGTGCTTATTTAAGTTTTATTTAGCAGAAGAGCAAAAATCGATATACCGTATTTTCTGCCCTACTATAGGCGCAACCGGACTATAAGGCGCATTAGTCCCGATGCGCCTTATATATGTAATAATTAATATATAAGGCGCATCGGACTATAAGGCGCGGGGTCCGGCGGCCGGGGAGCGTGGCGGAGGTCCGGGGCGTGGCGGAGACCCGACGTGACGCGCGACGGACGCGGCGACGAGACGCGACGCCGAGACGCGCGGGGAACGCGGGAAAGGTGAGCGGAGAAGGTGAGGGGGGAGGTGGAGGAGGGCGCGGACCATACTTACATAGGTCCCCCTACCGGAGACAGCAGATCTCGCCGCTGGAGATCTCGCTGTAAGCGGGGACCTATGTAAGTATGGTCCTGCCCTGTGGCCCAGCGCCATACATATGGCTGCACCGGACTATAATGCGCACTTTGGATTTCCACGGAAATCCAATGCTTTAGTGCTGCCTTATAAGTCCCGAAAATACGTAGATATAGACAAACGGAAAGATAGACAGAAAAATCTACAACAGCACTGTTTAGAGTAAAAAATAAAAACGCTTGGGGCTAGGAAAAACATCACATTCGATAAAAGAGACAAAAACTTGAAACTCCAAAAAAGTGAACAAAATCGTTGGACTTTATTCCAGTACTACGTTTTAGTTTCTGTCTGAAGCCTTTGTCAAGATAGGCCAGCCTCACTGAAGAGAATTCCTGATGGAGGGGTGAATAAGAGTGCTGACTTCTCTCCAACGAGCCACACTTAGCCAGCGTCTCTTTCAAATCTCTCATTCCTAAGGGGGGCTAGATTAGCAGTGCCAGCGTCAATTAGGAGGCAGGGTATTCTGACTTTTTTAGAAGAATGATGGCTTTAATCACATCAGTCTAAAAACATCTAAAAAGTACTGTCTGTGGTTTGTAATGGAGGTAGCCGGTGATTGGTTCCCATTAGATACTGTTTTTCTATTGTATTTAATAATAATAATAATAATAATAATAATACTAACTAATAATAATTTAATGCAATAAAATGAATATTATTAAAATCATACTATTTTAAATTCTTGAATTATTTTGAAAAAAAAATACAGACCACTCTATTCTTTGTAGGTGGGAAAACTTGCAAAATCGTCAATGTCTCAAATAATTATGTTCTCCACTGCAGATGGATAGTTATAAATGGATATCAATTCCTGATAATAATATAAGGAGCTAATCATTGTGAAAAAGGCATCTTTGTTTTAGTAAGCTTCAAATTTAATTTTAGGAACTTTTGTTATAAATTGAAACATCAAAGTATTCCTTCACCAGTAGAAATCAGAGAGGTTTTAAAATCACATGATGGTTGTTGAAGACATGTTAAATTGTCATTTTAGCCATAGAGAACAAACAAATGAGACTGTGACATACTTTTGGTGGGTCAGTCATACAGTATCTACAGAGACACTAGCAGGGTCACTCGAAAGTGATGGTGGAGCCTGCAGCGATACAGTGAAGATGTCCTAGCAGCAAACCTAAATACCACTATGAGATGATTCATGCTCAGACCACAATATGTGGAGAATATGTATATCAGTGAAGTACTGTATATTTAATCCTAGACTAAGGCTACATTCACACGAATGTATGGGGGACGTATATACGGCCGATATACGTCCCCCATATATCGCACCAGTACCCCTCCATTCCCCTTAGAAAGATAGGATATTCTCCGGAATACGGCGCCATGCGCCATATATTCCTATTGAGAGGAGCGGGGGTGAGCACCTCCTCTACCCGTGCGCTGCCGTGTGCCCGCGGTGCTACGGTACAGCGGGCAACGGCCGTCTGAATGTAGCCTAAGTATGGTAAATGCCCTTTATGTTTATTTTAACCGTACGGTGTACAATTTTCATTCATAAAGAACAGAAAGTTATAAATGTAAAAATCTTTCACCATGGGGATCGAGCGTTATGTTTATTGGCAAACCCAAAGCTGTATTCCGGTAATAATATTTTGTGTCTTCTGAGAGCTGGCTTACATATACTAAGAATACATATGAATCTTATTGTCTTTAATACCTGGAATATGTGCCGAAGCACAGTCTTTCCAGTAAGTGTAGTGTGCTGACAGACATCTCTATGAGTTGTCATTTGTAACAGTTACTTATTGACAAGACCAATCAAGCCACGTACATGTGGTAAATGTGCACTGTTTCGACTTGTCTGCAAGTGATTCTAGATCAATGAGAGATGAGTCTGACTATAAAACATGTCTAGGAATTTTCCATAATACAAATAAAAGCAAATATAAGGGGGATTTTGAAGTGAGTGATTTAAAAGTAAAAATGACCACAGCCGGAATACAACGTCAAACTTAGTGTCTGATAAAGGAAAATTTAAGCAAAGCTCAACTTGGGTTCTGGAGTACCATATTAGGTTTGGGATTCAAGGCTCCGTTGTCCCATAGTATAAAGGCTCAACTACAGGTCAGGGTTTCCGGATAAGACAGGATCCGGGATCAGTTGACAGGTTTAGGCACAAAATACACACCCCAATCAGCAAAGGGAATCAACTATGCAAAGCAACATCAAGCTTCAACAGAGAAACACTGGTGTGGGCGACAAGCTCAGAATATGCCCCAGCCAGAACCCACTGGTTTTTGACAATATATATCTATTGATTCTAAGAGTATTTACTTTATTAACAGTGGTCAATGTGAGTCTGAAAAAGAAACCTGGTTTATCTTACACAGTAAAGCAGTGTGAGGACGGCAGAAGAAAAAGGGGGAAAAACAAGAAGATTTTTCTCTAAAAAAAATTGGCATTTCATCGGCAGTATTTGTTTATAAAATTTGTAAAAGTTAGAATTGATTTAAAAAGTAAATGTATATCTTATGATTAAAATTATGTTTTAATACTTTTTTATCATTGCATAAGACACTTTTAATACATTACAAAATACATGTTCCTACTATCTGAACAAAGATATCTTAGCCATCGGCAATCTCAAATGAAAATATTTGGGTGTACCTTAGTTAAGGTGTTGTCTGCACATAAAAATATATATATATCCCTGGGGCGAGTGCAACAGCTGAAAAGGGTAACGGAAGGAGCTGGAATGAAGAGTTTATTTTTACAGAGCCCTCCACACCCATATTAAAAAAAATTAATCTATTCCCGGACCACCTTTTAATTAAGCAGACTTTATAAATATAGACAATTAGAAGCGTAGATTCACACGATCGTTGTATACATGTGCCAGAATACAGTCGTACAAGAATGTATGTGGTTTATGGGCATGGAGATCCCCAAAATAAAATATATCAAATAAAATCAATATTACAATTTTACAATAAATATGTAAAAAAAGTATAGATTATATATACCATATTGTATGTAGTAATTTTAAAGAAACTACCAAATCTTACTTCCTTGCCATGGCATGTGTTCCCGGAGTCAGTATCCTTAAACTTAATATTTTACTGGAATTACATTCAAAAATATAAAAGTATTTTAACCATACAGGGTCAAATGAGTTCTCAATGAAGTATTTTCCAGGTCATACTTAACATCCCAAGAGTACACAGTATGTAAGATGTTATCCTGTTATCTTGGAAGCACTGGCACTGTACTGGGAGTTGGCATTGCATCTTGTGTAGAAAAGTACTGATGTCATTAAAAGGGATGCTAGTTAAAATAATTTATTTGGCGGGACGGCCCGAATTACTCAAGTAGTAAAGCTTTCAAAAATTACTGCTTCATATGAGCTGTTAACACTGTGTTTTCAATATACAACCACCAATCAACTTTTATTTTTTCTCAGTATTTTTAAAAGATGAACTCTTTAAAATATATTTTCCTAAAAGAAAAATTGCCTAAAGTTTGGCAAAGGGGGCTATGCATACAAAATAATATTCTATATCAATGGTCCACTTACCTATGCGTATATACAAGATTACTAAGGAAAACAGGTACAGCAAAACACACCATAACCGCACTTAGTGTGAGATCTTAAACCAGGCAAGTTAATAGTGGGACTCTTACTTGTGAACCTGCAAGCTACAGTTCTGTCTACATCCGCATAGCCATCCTAATTTAGCCAATACACTATCTGAAACCTGGTAGTGGTCTAGGTCATTCTGATGGGGGAAGAGAGGAATTTGCTTTTAATGGCAGTGGATGCGTCGTGGGCAGAAAGGTAGAGATTAAATAGTATATGGAAACAAGATAAATTGTCTATCTAAATCACAATAAGGTATCATATTCGAAACAAAACAAACATAATAAGAGAAATGTCAAGGCCTAATCTTAATCAACTAACCAAAAAGCGTTCCCCAGGAAAGCAGTGCCTAAAAAGGCTATATATACAGTATAGGAAATTACGATATATTGTTGCATCGTTTAATTTCTTCTGCATATCAAGCAATCATTGATGATTTTTCATTTCAATAATGTTCCACAGGATTAGAAGCACTCTTGAGAATCAGTCTCACAGTAACTGAGCACCGTATCAATGAACAAGAGATTTTCTACAAAACATATAAAAATGTTCAATAGTGTATATAGATATATATCATGTACATCGAAGGCTACCCCAACGCGCGAACACTACGTCGGGGACACGGACCCTCCGGACACGCAGAGACAGGATATACCACACCTCACGTACCGGGTAAGGAGCGGACATTTATTTTCCAAAGCCACAAGGTTGTGATACTGGGCACAGGGTAGTTATACCCATACATATCAATCACAGTGGTTTTCACATACACCACTCGGTCAGATACAAATCCAAATCCTGCAGCTAATGCAATGTGGTTTGGCGTATGGTTAGTCTCTTACCACGATAGAGTTACCTTCTTATACTGTGCTGTCGGTCGGCCCGCTTTTCTGTTGTACTCCACCACTTGATCTTTAATGTTTTAATCTTGACATTGTGTTACCATAAGATTTGTTGTTTAATGCATTTTCTTAGTCGATCCTTTCTTTCTCTCTGTGTGAGGAGTAGTTTTGGATACTAATATCATGATTGTGGATCGATATTGACTACGCAGGTGTGGTGAAACATTTAGGGTACCGAATACTGAGCAGTAAATTAGGCTCCGGTTAATTGGGAGGGGGTATGTAACAAACCTCCCCATTACCCAATCCCTGTATCCATTTTGTTTGTGATATAGAGATTATATCATATTATATATATATATATATACTATATATACACTCACGGCACTTATTAGGACACCATGATAGAAACGGGGGACCTCCCTTTTGCCTTCGAAACTGCCTCAATCTTAGTGGCATAATCAACCAATGGTGCTGGGAAGCATTCTCAGAGATTTTGGTCCCTAATTTGACTATCTATCACACAGTTGCCGCAGATTGTCGGCTGCACATCCATGAGCGAATCTCCGTTCCACCTACATCCAAGGACTCATATGGATTGAGATCTGGTGATGTGAGCCATTTGAGTACAGTGAACTGCTGTAGTCAAGAAACCAGTCTGAGATGATTCAGCTTTATGACATGGCTTTCGCTAATAACATTAATGCTAGGCTGGACATGGTTAGCAACAAAGTCAGGTAGCGGTGGTGATGCAACGATGCTCAATTGGTACCAAGGAGGGACCAAGAGTGCCAAGAGAAAATATTCCCCAACACAATGAACCAATCAAGCCACCTACAGCACCAAGGCAGATGGATGCATGCTTCTATGTGTTGACGCAAAATTCTGACCTACATCCGAATGGCGCGCAGAAATCGAGGACTATCAGACAGGCAACGTATTGCCAATCTTCTACTGTCAAGTTGATGAGCATTGTCAAAATTTGTAGCCTCAGTTTACGTTCTTAGCGAAAAGGAGTGGCACCCGTGTGGTCTTACTGCTGCTGTGCCCCATGCGCCTCAAGTTTCGAACGTACTATGTTGCAGTTCAGAGATGCTCTTGATACTTGGTTGTAAGGGTGGCGATTTGAGTCCATTTGTGGCCTTTATCAGCTCGAACAGTCTGCCCATTCTCCTCATGACCTCTGGCACAAAAGGACCTTCGCCCACAGAACGCCGCCACTGATGTTTTTCTTTTAGGACCATTCGCTGACCCTAGAGGGTTGTGTCGTGAAATCCCAGTAGATCAGCAGTTTCTGAAAAACTCAGACCAGCCCTTCTGGCCCAAACAACCATGCCACGTTCAAAGGCATCAAATACCATTCTTCCCATACTGATGCTCGGTTGGTGACTACGCAGGAGATTGTCTTGACTAGTCACATGCCTACAATGCTACATGAGTTGCCGCCATGTGTTGGTGATTAGAAATATAGTGTTAACGAGCAGTTGGACAGGTGTACCATATAAAGTGGCCAGTGAGTGTGAATATATCAGATTATATATATAATATATATAGAATAATATATATGAATTATATAGTTATTGCAATCATTTTGGAACAGTATTTAAAATCATTGCTATTATATTGAAATCTCAAATCTTCTTTTTGCTGAAGGATTGGAGTTTTCTCTGTCTGATGCTCGACTTCACTTTCTTGTTTGTGCTTATGTTATTTTACCTGCTTTGTGGACCTGTTCTGGTTGTTGCCTTTTATTTCTGTCCTCCCTTTTTCCTGTACTGAGTCTCAGTTTCTGTGTTCTGTGCATGCTGCTATTGCTAGTTCACCAAGTTTTACTTTAGTCATTTTACGTACTTTCTGTATAGGTTTTCCTGTTCAGAGAGAGAGAATAAGTTGTTGGGTCCAAAGCTAGTTTGGGGAAGCTGACCATCATTTGCAGGCAGGGACTATCTTAGTCATAGTTTTCCCTACCCTGTTTCCCTAAACTCTTGCTGCTCCCTCTACGAGGTTTCCTGGCATCTGTGTAACTGGACAATCAATGGAGCCAAAACCACCGCAAACACCAATGAATGTATGACTTAGCATGTGGATTTGACGAGTCCGTAAACTAAAGCCCATATTTTTTCAGCCAAGTGCTTAAGTAACTTGCAGGTTAAAAAATTGGGTCCTGAGCAACCCAAGTACAGTAGAAGAGAGAGAAATTTGGATTATTATTGTAGTTTCTCTCTAAGGTCCCTTCACAGGATGAATCACAGTTCCAGAGAGAAGGGCTACCATGATAATACCAGCCTATGTCCAGAACTCCTTGTTCCTCCTGCTGTGGACTTCCTGACATTGTGACGATCCCTCTGCTTGTGAGTCCTGAACGGTGACTTTGTGCTGGTGATGCTGGGTGCCAACAGAGAGGGCTACGAGTGCCACCTCTGGCACCGTCAGGTTCGCCCCACTGCCCTATGCATCAACCCCCCCCCAGGGGTGGAGGACGGCAGTGATCCGTTCTTATGACAGATGGGGATTTTGCCTTGTAGAAAGTAAAATTAATAAAATAAATAAATATAAACAAATCATAAAAAGTTTTAGGCATCGTCACTGTCACAAACTCAGAAACAAAACCATTATTCCTGGGAGCTATACCCTAGTGACAGAAAAATAAGTCTAAATGTCTGAATTTATTACAATAGATTTAAAGTTAAATTAGACATAATAAAATGTATAAATTTGGTACATGATATCAAATGATCAAAAATAAAAGTGGAGGTATTGCTTACAAGTTTTAAAAGAGAGCCCACAATAATAGGAAGCAAATGCATTCAATGCCAATTTGTTTAGCAGAAAATGAGTCCTAATAGTTCTCTGTAAACTGAAAAAAAAAAACTTTCCGGCTACTGGTGGGCTTTGGTGCTCATAATAAGGGGTATGAGTTTTTTGACTTATATTAATAATGTGATTAATTTAACAGGTTTTTTACTCTGATGAATCATTCTTAACAAGATCTAAAAGGTTTTTCCTATTAAAGCTAGATCCACTACAAATGTAGCTTATCAGACTGTATTCTAACCTCATTTCATAGGATTACAGTACCCTTCCAGCATGTTCAGAATGAATAAGAAATGTGATTTTATTGATTGAAATAGAACTGC
Source organism: Engystomops pustulosus (assembly GCA_019512145.1). Lineage (NCBI taxonomy): Eukaryota > Metazoa > Chordata > Amphibia > Anura > Leptodactylidae > Engystomops > Engystomops pustulosus. The sequence continues at coordinate 99,784,904 of CM033643.1, forward strand.
CAAGAAGAAAAAGATAAATATCATACAAAAACATATTTGAAAACTAATCTACTGTCTAACAATAAAGCTATAGAATGGGAATATTTTTATCGGTGACATTTACATGAAAATAATTCAGTTCATGATAAAACTTCAATAAACAATCCAGTGGTGAAGAGAGATAATATAAATAAAGTAGCCGTTGATGTAAAAAAATTTATCTCAGAAGAACTGAATTCGGATAAATGAGTGGTAAACAGAATACAATTCAATGCACCAGGGCAATAGACTTTCTTAATGTTCAAATCAAGCCAAGACATTTTTTTCTTAAGTGAACCTGTCACTAGGAAGCATCATTTTAAGCTGGTGATAAGTTTCAATAGCCTATGCTGTGCTGATTTTTAAAAATGCTTTGTCAGCATTTCGGAATTCACCAGTAGTAATATAAGATTAATTCACATTACCTGGCTCGCCTGCAGCTGTGTTGCTTGTGTCTGGGGGAGGGGAGTGCAGCGTGAGGGTGCATTGTCTCTCATCATTCTTCTCTCTCCTCACCATCCCTCCCTCCATGCTTGCTTATGCACATGACAGTAAGGGGTGAGGGGCTGATGAGTGTGAAGGAGAGGAGAAGAATGATAGAGCTGCAGTCCATCAATAACTCCACCCTAACAAGTGCAGTATCTAAACTAGCCCTAGAGTAATAAGCCCCTTCACACCTCCTTTACCACTCTGATGATACATTGACTGACGGTTGTCAGGTTAACTGACTGATTTATATACGTTGTTATATAAAGAAAAGAAATAGGAACACAACTACATTATATTTAATGATGAGGCCTGAAAATCTTATGATGGAGCCTATTTAATGCATACGGAGGCAATTTAGGAAGTCCTGACATAATTGTGGAGTTTCCATTTAACTGAGTACCAGAAAAAAAAGGTGCTCTTAGTTAAGCACTATGGCACAGCAGGTTGCACCAGAATATTGAAGACCATGAACGTTGTACAGTTTGCCTCACCAATGATAAATCTGGAATATGTTTAGACTCTAGGCAAACGTAACAACAACTGAAGTTTTTTAGTGTGGGAGGGGGATTTTTTCTCTATAGTCCCAATGAGGTCATAAAAGAACCATGTAGGACACCCTCTCATTTTTTTTTTAATTAATATTTTCCCACAGTTTTCCCTAGTAACGGGGAAATGGCTCCTATGCAGGCCAGAGCTGTACTTAATCCTTGCAGATTATTTTGTGACGCCGGGACTATAGAGCCACGCAGTTTGCCGACCTCTGCTTCATTGATAGCGCTATTAGCACTGTTGCAGTAAAGAAAGGAGAAGGCAGAGTTTAGTAAACTATCTACTCTTTTCCCTAGAGTCTCTGGCTGTCTCTGACAGCAGGAAGCCAGCAGAAACCCGTCCTGCGATTAGCGCGGAAGCATAAAGAACTGCTCTTGACATCACTGCAGATAACAGACCGGCACCAGCTGCTGCTAAAGTCACATGCGCATTAAGTTTGGAGTTCAAGCATGCTTCAATAAAACTCCGTTATGTTTGATCTTTTGCAGAGGCGATATAAAAGGGTAGTGCTCATTGAATGTGTTGGGTTTGAGGGATTTGGGACTTAAACTATGCACTATGTCAAAGTTTTAAAGTGAACGGGGTTGTTTATGTGACTACTCTGCTCAGTGGTTTTTTTTTCGAGCAGTGCATAGTACACTGGTTACATAGCACCAGTAAGTAACAGTTTACCCCATTAACTTGAATTTTCACCAGGGGTTTTGACTAAAATGATGTGACAGCCTGGGCGCACCTGCATGACGATGTTGAGATCTCGCCTCAGCCGGCAGCACCTCCTGCTGGTTATGGGGCGGCGTGGGCCGCTGCACCCGGCACTGCCTCCAACCCGCTTGGACACATCCCCCGCCCGACGGCCAGTTCATAACCGCCGCACCCCCCGGCACATGTACCTGGTGCTGGCCACTTTCCCGCATGTCCCACTGGTGCGGCACCAACTCCGGCCGCCTCCAGCACTTCCTCCCCCCACCCCACCTGGCGCACCAGTCACACTGCTCGTCTTCGGCGCCGGCACCTTGCCCATAGCTCCTGACACACTCCCACCCGGCACACGCCTCCCGCCCGACCTCCCACGCACATTACGCGGTACTGTCCCTAAACGTCCCGCCCACCCACCACCATGTAAGCGCCGGGATGGTAACTTCCCTGACATCACCCCCGCTCCTGCAGCTATGGTAACATGGTTATCTCCTCCGCTTCTCCCCCCACCGCCCGCCCTGCACAACCCTATAACCACAGGACCGCACCTATCCCCTCTCTGCCCACGCCCACACGCTCCCTTCGCCTCCCGGCTTCCGGCTGCAACCCTCACCCCGCCCGTCCAGCTTGCCCCGACTTCTGGTTCCCCCCAAGGCTCCGTGCCAGGCTCTGGCCCCTCGCTCGGTCCAGGTCCCACCCCCCACTGACCAAGCTGGAGGGACAGGCCAGGACAATAAAAACAGAAAAAGTAAGGTAACTATTTATGTATATTTATACTAAGATGTAGTAGCATGTGTTGTATATATGTACATGTTTGTATATAAGTTGAGTATGTATGTCTTTAGGTTATAGTTTTGTATGTAGAGAGTGTGTGTATTATAATATATATATATATATATGTATTTCTGCATATGGTGTGTTGTGTAAATTGCCTTGTTGTACTCAGTAGTGGGTGTGTGTATAGATTGCTGTTAGTTTATCAGTTATTGGTGATTTTCATCGGGGTTTCTTCTGACCCATGTAAGTGGCGTAGATTAGCCTATCAGTTGCGATGTTTACTAGCGGTATGCTGTACCTTTATATAACTACATGGCGGTACGCTGTATATACATGGCGTAAGCTGTATGCATTTTATACTACATGGATGGTTTGCGTATGCTTTTTAAACTACATGGCGGTACTGTGTATGCATTTTATACTACATGGCGTACCCTGTACTATTTGTATACTACATGGTTGGCAAGTGTATGCATTTTATACTACAGTGGAAACAGCTGTATCATTTTATACTACATGGGCGGGCACGCTGTATGCATGTATACTACATGGCGGCACCACTGTATGCATTTTCAGACGGACATGGCGGTACGCTGTATGATTGATACTACATGGCGGCACGCTGTATGCTTTATATTACATGGAGGCTGCTGTATGAGTTTATATTACATAGCGGCATGTGTTGTATCTATTTTAGACTACATGTGGCATGCGGTGTATCTATTTTATTTACCACAGCGGACGCAAATTATTTTATACTACATGGCGTCACGCTATATGCATTTTAGACACATGGCGCCACGCTAATCTATTTTATTGCTGTGTCTGATATATTCCATAATGGGGGTGGGGGGCATCTTTCATGGCTTCGCCTCTGTTGCAGAAAGGCTGAGTTAACCCTGTGACAGCACATCATAATAGATAGATTGTAATGGGCATTAATTTAATAAATAAATTACTGGTATCTTTAGCAGGTAGATACAGGTAAGTAGGTACTGTGATTAACCCCTAACTCAGGTCAGTCACAGGGTGCACTTACGCTGGAGAGCCTCACAATTTAGCACTAGCCCTGTCCATCTACTGCTATACTAGCCTGCCCTTACTTGAACCTTAGTTGCCATCACAAAACAAATTGACTTATTAAGTATAGGAAGAAGGCAATAGAGCGCCTGTTGGCCTAGATCCTCCACAATTTGGAAACCCAAAATATAGATTTAAACCAATTCGTTTACCCAATTCCTTTTTTAAACTTTACATTGGGAATGGTTTATATATTCAGAAACTTAAGTTTACAAGCAGAGATGTATTAAGTTTAAAGATTTAATTACATGGATGTGCCTTTCGTTCAGAAAAGCAGATACTTGTCCAATGAAAAGATTAGAAGATATAAAGAATATACAACAATGTAGACATAACGGTATGAAAATAAAAGGTAAAAACAAATAGCCGTATAATACAATACAATACAATACAACTTATTGATCCACGGGGCTGGGGAAAGCAAATATGAATCAGTCTTCATGCAACTATGAATTCACTCAAAATAATGGCCATGAGTATGTGCATAGCCCAATACTTATACTGTAGGGATTTCCCCCACTCTGGCTTCATTGACATCATGGAGAGGAATGTTCATATGCTAATGTGAACTGTGCTCCTTTCAGTGAGGAGAAAGTTATAAAAAACTAATAACCATAATGCAAAAACATCTTCAATACATGGAACCAAATCTTATCTCCCTATACAAAAACTTGAAAGTCCTACGCAGAAGGATTCTATGATCTGACAGGTTCTCAAATAATTTAGCCTAAGGTTTGGAAGAAAAATGTGGAAAATATTCCTCCGGACCCTATCCGTTTGTTCTACAGGTAAGTTCCCTACTAAAAGACATCGAATTACAGACCCTTCTGACCACTGTGACCCCGGGAAGCTCTCTGAATGCTTTCACTTTAGTCCCACAATGCAATGAATCAGCGGTAGGTGTCTGTAATGCAGCTATTGGTATTTGAGTCAAATTACAGCAAAAAATTTTGATGAACTACAATTGTCAGGTTCGGAATACAAATTCATTAAGAAACAAAAACTATGGAACATATATTGTAAGTAACACAGGGACTGCCTGTATTAGAAATACATAATTTAATTTGTCACTTAACTTTTTCTGTCTTTTGCTGCACTTTGCACAGCTTTCATCCTGGTAAGGTTGCAAATGTTTACCCATACTACTAGTGTGTGGACTTATTTGATTTCATTTGTGTTTCACCAGCTTTTGTGGTTGGTCTCCCTGATGTGCAGGCCTTCCGCTGAGGAGGTTTGTGGCTGATATTTGTCCCTTTTATCATTCTAAATGTAATTGTGAGACGACGGAGGACTGGAACAAGGAATTATGGCCATATCTTGTACTGTTACCAAAGGGTACAGAAAGCTTTCCATATACAGGCGGTCCCCTACTTAAGACACCCGACTTACAGAAACCCATAGTTACAGACGGACCCATCTGCCACTGTGACCTATGGTGAAGCTCTCGGTGCTTTCTATAGTCCCAGATGCAATGATCAGCTGTTAAGGGTCTGTAATGAAGCTTTATTGATAATTCTTGGTCAAATTACACCAAAAATTTTGAAATCAAAATGTCAACTGGGGCAAAAGAAAAAAACTGTCCAGAACTTCCATTATAAAAATATACATTTCGAATTACATACAAATTCACACTTAAGAACAAACATCAGACCATGATCTTGTATGTAACCTGGGACTGCTGTACAGCTTGTCACAGTATTGTTATGGTGGAACCTCAAGAAATTCAGAAAAATGTCAAACTTCAGGTTACAGACTTATTTGAACATTAACATGTACCGTAGATCATTTACTGTTAATCTAAGTACTACGTTTTAGTTTCTGTCTGAAGCCTTTGTCAAGATAGGCCAGCCTCACTGAAGAGAATTCCTGATGGAGGGGTGAATAAGAGTGCTGACTTCTCTCCAACGAGCCACACCCAGCCAGCGTCTCTTTCAAATCTCTCATTCCTAACAGGGGCTAGATTAGCAGTGCCAGCGTCAATTAGGAGGCAGGGTATTCTGACTTTTTTAGAAGAATGATGGCTTTAATCACATCAGTCTAAAAACATCTAAAAAGTACTGTCTGTGGTTTGTAATGGAGGTAGCCGGTGATTGGTTCCCATTAGATACTGTTTTTCTATTGTATTTAATAATAATAATAATAATACTAACTAATAATAATGTAATGCAATAAAATGAATATTATTAAAATCATACTATTTTAAATTCTTGAATTATTTTGAAAAAAAATACAGACCACTCTATTCTATACGCCCCCCATATATCACAATGGGTGCGCGGCACCAGTACCCCTCCATACCCCGTAGAAAGATAGGATGTTCTCCGGAATACGGCGCCATGCGCCATATATTCCTATTGAGAGGAGCGGGGGTGAGCACCTCCTCCTCCTCTCCCCGTGCACTGCCGTGTGCCCGCGGTGCTACGGTACAGCGGGCAACGGCCGTCTGAATGTAGCCTAAGTACGGTAAATGCCCTTTATGTTTATTTTAACCATACGGTGTACAATTTTCATTCATAAAGAGCAGAAAGTTATAAATGTAAAAATCTTTCACCATGGGGATCGAGCGTTATGTTTATTGGCAAACCGAAAGCTGTATTCCGGTAATAATATTTTGTGTCTTCTGAGAGCTGGCTTACATATACTAAGAATACATATGAATCTTATTGTCTTTAATACCTGGAATATGTGCCGAAGCACAGTCTTTCCAGTAAGTGTAGTGTGCTGACAGACATCTCTATGAGTTGTCATTTGTAACAGTTACTTATTGACAAGACCAATCAAGCCACGTACATGTGGTAAATGTGCACTGTTTCGACTTGTCTGCAAGTGATTCTAGATCAATGAGAGATGAGTTTGACTATAAAACATGTCTAGGAATTTTCCATAATACAAATAAAACAAATATAAGGGGGATTTTGAAGTAAATGATTTAAAAGTAAGAATGACCACAGCCGGAATACAAAGTCAAACTTAGTGTCTGATAAAGGAAAATTTAAGCAAAGCTCAACTTTTGGTGTAATTGGACCAAGAATTATCAATAAAGCTTCATTACAGACACCTTACAGCTGATCATTGCAGTCTGGGACTATAGTAAAGCATCCAGAGAGCTTCACCAGAGGTCACAGTGGGCAGAGGGGTCCGTCTGTAACTATGGGTTGTCTGTAAGTCGGGTGTCCTTAAGTAGGGGACCGCCTGTATATAGGAATAACAGTAATTATCCTGAAGGAGATAGCTGGTTAGACGATGCAGTGCTGCGGGGGTGCAAGTGCGCACACCCCCGTTCACAGCGGATGACCAGTGGGGTTTTTTTTTGTCAAACTTAGTGTCTGATAAAGGAAAATTTAAGCAAAGCTCAACTTTTAGATTAACAGTAAATGACATACTGTACATGTAAGTGTTCAAATATTCTGTAACCTGATGTTGAAATTTTTCTGACTTTCTTGAGGTCTACCATAACAATACTGTGACAAGCTGTATATAGGAAAAGCTTTCTGTACCTGTGGTAATAGTACAAGATATGGCCATAATTCATTTTTCAGTCCTCCATCGTCTCACAATTACATTTAGAATTAGGCCTGCACATTTGTACATGTGTACATTTGACAACCCTTACCAGGATGAAAGAGATGTGCAAAGTACAGCAAAGACAGAAAAAGTTAAGACAAATTAAATTATGTATTTCTAAATACAGGCAGTCCCTGGGTTACGTACAATATATGTTCCATAGGTTTGTTCTTAAGTTGAATTTGTATGTCCAAACTGACAATTGTAGTTTCAAAATTTTTTGCTGTAATTTGACCAAAGATTACCAATAAAGCTTCATTACAGACACCTTACAGCTGATCATTGCAGTGTGGGACTAAAGTGAAGCATTCAGAGAGCTTCACCAGGGGTCACAGTGGGCAGAAGGGTCTGTAATTCGGATGTCTTTTAGTAGGGAACTTACCTGTAGTAACAAACAGGATAGGGTCAGGAGGAATTATTCCACATTTCTTCCAAACCTTAGGGCTAAATCTATTTGAGAACCCTGTCAGATCATATAATCCTTCTGCGTAGGACTGTAAAGTTTGGTATAGGGAGATAGAGATTGGGTTACCTTGTCAATTGAAGATTGTTGCATTATGGTTATTAGTTTTTATAACATTTCTCCTCACTGAAAGGGAGCACAGTTCACATTAGCATATGAACATTCCTCTCTCAATGATGTCAATGAAGCCAAGAGGTGGGGGGAAAATCCATACAGTATAAAGTATTGGGCTATGCACATACTCATGGCCAGTATTTTGAGGAATTCATAGTTGCATGAAGACTGATTTGCATATTTGCATTTCCCCAGCCCCGGGGATCAATAAAGTTGTATTGTATTGTATTGTATTAGTAAGGCTATTTGTTTTACCCTTTTATTTTCATAACCAGTTATGTCTACATTGTTTGTATATTCTTTATATTCTTCTGAATCTTTTCATTTGACAATTGTATCTGCTTTTCTGAACTGCACATCCATGTATTAAATCTTTAACTTAATACATCTCTGCTTTCCACCACATCCCAAAGATGCTCTATTGGATTGAGATCTGGTGACTGTGGAGGCCATTTGAGTACAGTGACCTCATTGTCATGTTCAAGAAACCAGTCTGAGATGATTCCAGCTTTATGACATGGCGCATTATCCTGCTGAAAGTAGCCATCAGATGTTACAGGGTACATTGTGCTCATAAAGGGATGGACATGGTCAGCAACAATACTCAGGTAGGCTGTGGCGTTGCAACGATGCTCAATTGGTACCAAGGGGCCCAAAGAGTGCCAAGAAAATATTCCCCACACCATGACACCACCACCACCAGCCTGAACCGTTGATACAAGGCAGGATGGATCCATGCTTTCATGTTGTTGACGCCAAATTTTGACCCTAACATCCAAATGTTGCAGCAGAAATCGAGACTCATCAGACCAGGCAACGTTTTTCCAGTCTTCTACTGTCCAATTTCTATGAGCTTGTGCAAATTGTAGCCTCAGTTTCCTGTTCTTAGCTGAAAGGAGTGGCACCCGGTGTGGTCTTCTGCTGCTGTAGCCCATCTGCCTCAAAGTTCGACGTACTGTGCGTTCAGAGATGCTCTTCTGCCTACCTTGGTTGTAACGGGTGGCGATTTGAGTCACTGTTGCCTTTCTATCAGCTCGAACCAGTCTGCCCATTCTCCTCTGACCTCTGGCATCAACAAGGCATTTCCGCCCACAGAACTGCCGCTCACTGGATGTTTTTTCTTTTTCGGACCATTCTCTGTAAACCCTAGAGATGGTTGTGCGTGAAAATCCCAGTAGATCAGCAGTTTCTGAAATACTCAGACCAGCCCTTCTGGCACCAACAACCATGCCACGTTCAAAGGCACTCAAATCACCTTTCTTCCCCATACTGATGCTCGGTTTGAACTGCAGGAGATTGTCTTGACCATGTCTACATGCCTAAATGCACTGAGTTGCCGCCATGTAATTGGCTGATTAGAAATTAAGTGTTAACGAGCAGTTGGACAGGTGTACCTAATAAAGTGGCCGGTGAGTGTATATATATATATATATATATATATATATATATATATATATACATATAAACAAACAAAAGAATGGCAGTACTCCGAGACTTGAAAGTGAAAAACTGTGTACTAGTTTATTCACACATGTGTCCAAACACAACGTTTCGGTCCTTAGACCTGGAGCCTTCTTCAAGGATATATATATATATCGGTAAGGCCCATAAAAGATGAAACCAGGGCTAAATAATTTCCCAAGGTTTAATAAACACTGGAACTGCTTTTAGAAAATGTGTGAGAATCCAGATGAAGGAATACTAAAACTCAACAACACCAATAATTTCTGACTGCCATAGAAGACTTTTTTGAGTAGCTGTAAAGATTGTACAGAGACTTCATCATGAAAGAGTGAAATTTTTTATTTTTTATTCACGTCAGTAAACTTCACTTATACACTTCGCCTATACACCGGATAGATGGCAGGTGTGTCATCCCAGGGGTCCTACTACTGGGATATCTCCTTTTTATGGTTGCCACCTATGGGACTGATAATGATGGCTGTTGTAGAACGTACCCGCAGCCATCACTCCAAATGAGGATAAAGATTTTCTTGATCAGAGGGGTTTCCAGTAATGAGAATCCCCCTTGTGATTAGACACGTAATGTAAATATGCCAAAAGTGTTAATTATTGGACAATTCCTTTAAGCTGAAGTGGCATTTTAAAGGTAACAGATTAGAAGAATTTTCAAATTTTCTACACGATTCCCTAAGAATTCTGTGAAAAAGAAATAGGCAAAGGTTTTCTCCATGGAAAAATGAAACTTCCCTGTGCTTTATGCCATCTTTAAGTAGACTGCTCTCTACGATTAAAATCCTGATTATCAAAGAGGCTCGTGACTGATGATTTGTGATTGCATCCAACCCTTCCCATCTCACAGAAACTTGTGTGGAGCTAGAGATCAATTGTTTCCTTTTTCATAAAATAATTTATTTGGATATTTACAATCCTAGAAATCCTAGTAGAGTTTATTTGGCCTGTAAGACTTGAAATGCATCTGCAAAGGTGGACTGTAATTTCACAGCTACGGTTGGGAACCTGCTAAAGTCCATGAAGTCTAACCTGTAAGTTATAGGGAGTGACTTATCACCACACTGTCTGTTTTTTTTAACTACTTATTGTGATGTATTTGTCCTAATTGAGACTTATTTGTCCCATTTGAGATGTGTCTGTCCTAGGTAAGACTTATTTGTCCCAGTTGAGATGTATTTGTACTAGGTAAGACTTATTTGTCCTATTTGAGGCGTATTTGCCCAAGGTGTGACATATTTATCCCAGTTGAGACTTACTTGTCCCAGTCTCAACTGAGACAAATAAGGCCCCTTCCACACTAGCGTTTTTCACGCACGAGTTCTGCGCGTGCTTTTGACACGCAGAACTTGCATTGCACTCTGTCCCATTGTTTCCAATGGGCCTTTCCTCATTTGCTTTTTTTTTTCACGCGCGTGCTTGCGTTTGCTTTGACGTGCGTCAAAATCGCAGCATGCTCTACTTTTGCGTTTCACTAGCGGTTTTCCCGCCCCATTCAAGTCTATGGAGACGCATCAAAAATGCATTGCACTCGCAAGCATTGCAAGTGCAATTCAAGTGCAATGCGTTTTAAACGGATGGGTTGCTAGGTGACATGAATAATTCCCCTGCTCGAGATCGAGCATTTAATTAAAAAAACACAGTGAAGAACAGTGAAGAATAGAATAAAAACAGTGAACACAGTGACCACAGGATCATTTAAGTGAAAAACACAGTGAAGAACACAGTGCAGAATAGATTACAGATGTTCGGCACATCTGCTTACTTGTCGGGAGATACTCGCGGAACGGTGCGAACAAAATAGCATGTGAAGAACAATATATATTTGTGAGTAGAACACATTGCAGGTGTTTCCATACATCTGCAATGTCTTCTTCACACATATATATTGTTCTTCACATAGTATTTTGTTCGCTCCGTTCCGCGCGGATCTCCCGACAAGTAAGCAGATGTGCCGAACATCTGCAATCTATTCTTCACTGTGTTCTTCCCTGTGTTTTTCATTTAAATGATCCTGTGTTCACTGTGTTCACTGTGTTCACTGTTTTTATTCTATTCTTCTCTGTTCTTCACATCTGCTAACTTGTCGGGTGATAATATACGCGCGGAACAGTGAAGAATAGATTGCAGATGTTTGCATACATCTGCTAACTTATCAGAAGACATTCTTTTTCAATTAAATAAAACATTTTATTCATGAACCATGGTCCCTTTGAAAAATGCTTGAGTCTCCCATTTACTTAAAAAAAGCACCGAAAACGCAAAAAAAGCAACAAGTGCGTGAAAAATACAAAAACGCTAATGACTCCAAGGAAAAATGGAACAATAACGCAGCCAAAAACTTCAGTTTTTTACGCATTGCACCCTGACGTGAAATGCAACGCTAGTGTGGAAGGGGCCTAAGTCTCACAAGGTTTCTGCCAATTGGTCTAAATTAGGGAAAAATAATTCCCAACCCCAATATGGCTGACAGGATAACTCCCAAGGTCGCGGTCATGTTAACAATGTTTTGTTACCATAACAACTGATATTTTTGTTGTCAAAATAATTTACAAATAATTTACAAATTAATGACAGTCTCCGGTGCTCATCTATTGCCCCTCTCCTACCCATGCCAGTTCCCTGCCCTGCACTGGTGAGCAGCAAAACTAAGAAACAGTCTTTGTCTGTAGTTTGTCTCAATCACAGATCACATCACAAGCTTCTTAGAAGTCGCCATTTAGGGCTTCATCAAAAAAAAAAAGTGGCACTCGAAAGAAAGTTTTCAATTCAAGATCACAAATACATATAGCTTTTTTCGATAGTGTCCCACAAATTTGAGAGCAAACTATAGAAACAAGACTGGAGACCAAGAGCTTTTCTATCCTTCAAGAAATAAGAGTAAAACTTGAGGAGATATGTTGATTTCCTTAAGAACAAATATTTGCATATGCAAATCCAGATAGTCTGTAATTGCAGCCGGGGAGTGAATATGTTGATGAAATCCTTTAGAAACATAATTTGAAACAAAGGTAGTTGCGCCAGACTTGATTATACTCTGTAATCAGCATGTTAGCGTTCCTCGCGATAAGCTACTTGCAAGTCAAATCGCCTTATTTATAAGAACGGGCAACATAACCGTAGCTTTGTATTTCATTTTCATTATGCAGTAACCAAGTGCATAAAAAAGTGATAAACTGAGTAGATTATATGACCCAGAAGTCATAGAGCAGTCACACAAATGCCGCGTGCAGTAGTCATTTCTTTTACAGAGTGCCTTTTATCACAACAGGGTGGCTTTACTATAATCGTAAAATGTAATCGTAAAATGTCTCATTGTGAAATAATAAAAACACTTACGAATAAGCATATCCCATTCTAACATTCATATGAATTAAGAAAGGAGAAAAATAAACAAAGTGGTCAGGGACTGAATCAATAGACTTACAAAAATGATGCGGAGATCCCCATGGTAAAAGGATGTGAGGCCAAGCAGAAGATGAGTGCATAAAACATTTGTCAAAAAAGGTAAAAAAATACAAATTATTTTCGTTAAAGTTTCTGATGTATTCCACAGCACGATACTGTCATTAATCAATTTTTCATTGAAGCCTACCACCTAATTTTTATATCTCAGGTCCACTTCACTCCAGCACTTTTTTACTTTTTTTAGGATGTTTCGAAATTTGTATTGCCGTGAATTGGTAATACACTGCTTCACTATTACAGCCTGCCTCCAGGCTGCCATAGTCATCTCTTTGACACTCTTACATTATTATTCTGTTATATTGACAAAAAACTACAACAATGGCTAATGCATTTCTTTAGTTACAAAAAAAAAAAATGAAGGGAAATAGGTTTTCATTTTTTAACATATCTTCAAACTCAGGGAACTCAGGGAAAGCACATACAGGACCCCATTGGATCTTAAGGATGGATTAAAAGGCATTAAAATATGTGACACGCCCCGTTGACAGTAAAAATTGTAACACCCTGTTGCCAATGTATTTTCAACGTAACAGTGCAGGACAGGTTTTTAAGAAAAGACATTCCAATATTGTTCCTTTATGGGGAATTTAAGTATTTACTACCATAGACACATCGGAAAGATGATAGGTCCTCCATAAACAGTCAAGGGGGGTAATTTGTCTTTATTTTTCTTCCTTTTTTATATCTTCTTTGAGACATTTTTTGGTGTGTTGCAATTTTTGTGCCTTTTTGGGGACATTTTTAAATGTCCGCCGGACAATTGTTGTTCGTCAGTAAGACACATTTATCTTTTATTCCAGATGTGCTGAAGGGGCAAATGACATTTATCATTTCAAACTGTCTAAAATTTGCTATATTTTTTGGCGCAAAAAACTCCAGACCAAACCATATTTAAGGAAACTTAAGTAACAAATGTCTCAAAAAGAGATCTGAAAAAAACTTCATTTAACACAAGGAAAAAGTGAGACTGACAAATTACTAAAGATAGATGGAAAAATTACAGCAAAAACAAGCCAAAACAAACAGAGTTAAGATAAATGACCCACTTGTTTCTTGCACACTAAACAAAGCAGATAAACACCCAAAAGTTACTGTACAATAATTATAATAGCAGGGGCTCCAAAGTGACTCAAAGTTTCTGTTTCAGCAGAGGATGGTTCTTTGTGAATCGCATAATTGTTCACTGAAATCACAACATAAATGATTGTCTTTAGAATCCATTAAATACATGTAAAAGCTGAGAATACGGGACTGCAGATCGAGGTGCAGGGTGGTGCTCCATAATGACACGTCTGGGACAGAGAGCAGCAAATAGTAAGAAGCGTGAAATCCTAACATATGTTCCCGACAATATTCTTATTATTTATCTAAAGGTGATCCAATAAACTCCAGAATTCCAGTTTGCGGCCAACAAAATTGTTGATGACAGTTACACGGGATGGTAATTAGATTTGTGTGGGAATTTCCTCCATGAATATGCAGCTGTCAAGTGATCCTCATACAAGATTAGTTATGGCAAAAACAACGGCGCCTTAAAGGGACAACAAAAAATTTTCTCACATTGATACTAATAATGTGTTCGATTTTTCTGCAAATAAAAAGACGGTTTCTTAAAGCAACGGATCCGTAGAGAAAGGTTTTGTGTTGGTAAAATTTTTCAAGAGGTTGTTCCTGCTCGGTTATTGGGGGCATGGATAATCGATTTATCATCCATTTACACTAATGAAGGTTTTACACCGCCCGAGAACTTGCAAAAAATGGTTGTGGCAAGGACGGGTGTAAAAGGCAGAGCCAATGGATGTTTTATGACAGAAAGTGATGTGGAAGCCGGCTCTAGTCCCCTTATTATAAGACCATAGGAGTAATAAAACCAGCATATAAACCTCCTAAATTACTATGTCTCCGAGTCTATGTTTCTTCTTCTGACTTGCTCTGATCCATGTCTACACATCAAGTGGCTGCTCATGGACCTGAGACCTGGAATACTAATTAGCATTAAAGAAAAATAAAGAAGAAGCCTTAGGTTGATAATTTATACAGTAAGGGAGGTGAAACCACCGGTTGTGACCGGACCAGCCGGCCAATGTATTTTTCTCAACCTACATTTTTGTTCTCGTGAGAAATAAACATTTCTGTAATGACCTACTGGCCTCTCCCCAATCTGAACACAAATATGAACATGTATGAGGGCCCACCTTTATACTCTTTACCCATATGTAGCCTATATTGTTTTGCACCATCAACAACCCTTGTAGGACCAATAGGATCTGGACCCTTTATAAAGTAATGGTTAGTTCTCCTTTGGCAAACAATGGGGCACATTTACTAGGGGTCCGAACAGCGCATTTTCGTGGGGTTTTGCAATTTTTTTCAGTTTTGCCCTGAATTGCCCCAGGTTTTTGGTGCACACGATCAGATTGTGTCGCATTGGCGCTGGCTTGCATAAGACACAAATCGGGGGGCACAAGAGTGCCACAAGATCAGCACTCACATGAACCGGGAAGAAGAAGGTGAACTCAGGCGGACCTCAGCGGGGAAAGCAACACATGCAGGAAATTGGACACATGATCTTAGTGAAGATCGCTGCAGACCCGAATGCTCGTCGGACAACACACCGATGGGGATTGCGATGGGACGGGTAGGTAAATGTGCCCCAATGACCCCATTAACAACAATATCTATGAATAAACCATCTATCTGGTCCAGATCCCATATTTAGTGGGTCAATGAGCCTACCAAACTCTGCAAACAATTTTTTTTTTCATTTCTATTTTTACATGGTCTAATGTAGAGGCTTCTATGCTAATCCCGGACATAGATTAGGCCTCTTTTTGATTTGATCCCCTTAGAGAAATACCTTCTGTACCAACGGTAGTCACTAGGTCAGTGGTGGCGAACCTATGGCACGGGTGCCAGAGGTGGCACTCAGAGCCCTTTCTGTGGGCACTCAGGTCATTGACCCCAAGACAGGACCAAATCCACCGAATCTTCCTGCAGTCCCCTGAGATGCTACAATCAGCGCTATTTTAAAGTGACACTTCATTGGCTGTTTGGAACTGCGGGAAAAGTGTGAAGGTGCTGATAGAGCTGTTTTGTCTTTGTAGGTCACCCTACATTCTTACTGTACAAAGAGACCCTGGTGTGAAGCTACAATGAGAGTATGAATGTGCCCTCCTTCTTTCAACTGTATTAGTGGACTCAAGGGGCCGATACGATTGATAGATGTTGAAGAGCAGGTAGCAACAAGTTACTGCTTAAAATGCAATGTTGGCACTTCGCGGTAAATACGCGGATTTTGGTTATAGTTTGTCTCTAAAAGGTTCGCCATCACTGCACTAGGTCCTTAATGACCAGTAATTAATGGGGGTAGAACATGCCAACAATTCTGGAATTTCCCTGTAGCGCCACCTCAGGAAAAAAGAAGCATTACTTGTCTATGTAATGTGCTTCCCTGTCAGGACTACAAAGGAAGATGCTACAGTGTAAAGGAAAAGGACAAAACAATCTAATAGATATTATATATTCTCTTGGAATGGAGACTGAGCAGTGACACAGGGAAAATTTCAAAGTATCTTGGAAAAATAAAATTAACCACGATTAGATTACTCTCATTAAAATTCCCTTTATGAATAATCAATTCCCGAAGAGCATATGGTGGAGACTCAGCATAAACAATCTTTGATATAAAAACAGACTTTTCAAGAAATACAGAAAAGGCTAACTGATGTGTACCGAGCACTTCACTTATATCATTTGATGTACGATGTGGAAAACTACTGCCATAAACATTTGTTGGATTTTGTATCTGCTGATCCTCAAGGATCGTAACCATTAACCACATCTTTAACTTATCATATTCCAATACAAAAATGAAAAATTTTTAATTTGTAAGGGTAATCTACCATCAAAATCCATCATGATAAACCAGGGACATTACTCATAGATCCAGGCAGTGTGACTGTGGTAATCTTCTTATATTTGTTATCCATGGCCTCCTTCCCTCTAAAATCATTTTTTTAAATCATGCTAATGAACCTGAAGGGCTCTGGGGGGCTTTACCAGAGCACTTATGTCCTGGCATCAATGGCGCTAAGCCTCCAAATGCCTCACTTGACAAAGTAAGTTGAGCTCTTATTTTCCGGCTGAAGCTTCACAGGCTGTTACATTGTGCAGGAGCTTGTCCCTCCTGCTCCCTTGGCACACTCCTCTGCCTGCTGTAATCTTTTGCACAGTGTAACAGCCTGTAGGTTGCTTCCTTTTAAAAAACACCTTTCATTCTCTATGTCAATGCCGGAAATTCCTGGATACTATAGTTGACTATTTCTGGCAGTCCTATAGCATTAAATCGAGTCTCATACCCATGGACCCCCACCAATCAGCCAGTTGGCTCGGAATAAATAAATTAACACTTTATTGTTCCAAAATATCCCAATGTAATTTTTGGATAATCTATCGAACCTGTTACACAGAAAAAATCGGAGAAGATGTCCATGGCAACCAATTAGGTCACCTAAAATAAAGGATAAAGCTGATTGGTTGACACACATTAAAGGCATTTTCTTCTCTTTGAAATTTTTTGGCATATCTACAGAAGGATCCTCCGTCTATCTCACAGGGTTCCAGGTCCTCATTTTGCTTCCACAATGAAGGAAGAGATGGCTGCTCATGCAAATCTCTATCAATTCACTTGTACATGAGATCAGAAAATAACCTCAGCTATTTTTGGAACTCTAATACATGTACCCGGAGTAAGCCGCACACGAGCAGCCATCTCTTCCTTCACCATAGTCACAAAACCGCTGTGGGTGTTAAGTATTTATGGCAGATCCTGGATAGTGTGTTACTCCGTTGTGCTGCTTTGTTTGTACATGAACCCTGTGGCTTGCGAAACATGTTGGTTTATACTAATTAAATTATTATTAACTGAGGCTGATATCGTAGGTGTAGAATTTCCTTCTAGATATCAATTCTGGAGCTTCACAGAGAAATTGTAATACTGAACACCCTTTTATTTAGGACTGAGCTCCGTGATGCTCCTGTGTATATAGACAGTTAATTGCCGTCAATAGTAATAACTCTGCCACAATTAACACAATGAGACATAAGTCACCTACAAGCAGCGCTGTTATAGTAAACTCAATTATTATCTGTACCGGAATACAAGGGTAAATGTTATGTATCGCTAAAACAAAACAGGCGCTAGAAGAACACAATGCAGTATAATTATGGTATCACACAACATTGTTTCAACACCGAGTGCAAATGTTTACTGTATTCTCGCACATCATCTACATAGGATCGGTTACAATGTAAATAATTGGCAGACGGAGGTTAAGATACACAATGGGGTGAGGGGAAGGAGCAGGTATAGAAGAGTAAACATTAGGGCGTAATTACAGTGGTAGCAGCTGCTATGGGGCCCACAGTGTCAGGGGGCCCCATCATCCAACCTGACACACTAAAGAGTGCAAATGTGCACCAATATTGTCAGGATTTGAACCAGCATCCTCTAGAATTTCTACTTGGTTCTCTACCACTGTGCTATATGATTTACCAAATATAGAGGTCTTTTTCTGATTAGAATGTATCGCTCTTGTTGTATCCCAATGTATTATTAATGTGTTTGTTGTATATCTCAAGGTTTTAAACATTTTTGCTAGTATGTGGTATGTGGTCATGTGATCCGCAACTTGCACAATTTAACTCACCTGTGCACATTCCACATTCAGTTATGAGTAAGGAATTTTTCTGAAACGCATAGACTTGCTAACCTGTGGCCGTGCGTTTACCCTCTGTTCACCAACATGTGATGTTTTTAAATGTGGAAAATAAAGATTGAACACTGTTTTTAACCACGTCTATCAAGGCTTTTTTGACTACACAAAGTTCGGAAAGCTGGACTTCTTCTATCGTGTATAACATATATTTGGTGTATACATGCTGTACATGGTATATGGTATATGGTGTGTATATACAATATGTGACATATATATGCTGTATGTGTATATATACGCTGTATGGTGTCTGTAAATACTGTATGTGATGTTTCTATGCTGTATATGTGATATGAATATGCTGTATGTGTATACAGTGTATGATGTGTGTATATACTGTATGTGTGTATATATGCTGTGCATTTGTATATGGCATTGTATGTGAGTGTCTATGCTCTATATGTGTTTGCATAATTGTATAAACGTGTGATTGTAACTCGTCTGCTATGGGGCCCTGCCTCTCCTAAGTTACACATTAACATATAAGGCTCAGTTCACACTTGGATTCTCAGTTGCAAAAATGTGACAACTTGTAATATTATTGTTATTATCAAAACCCTGAATTCCATTAGAGCTAATAATGTCTGTTGGTGAATTTCTCGAACAATGGATCCAGCGGAGCGATGTCTTTCATTATTATTCTTTTTTTGAACCGGTCCATGGAAGGGTCATTTTTCCTGTCACATGGTTTTTTTTTTATTTCTTAAATACATGCAGTTTTAAAAGCAAAAACATATTTATGGAAACTTTGCCAATTAAGGCCGCCTTGCAGGCGTGTGGAGACTCCACAAGGGGATTCTGGGAAATATACAAATACAAAGGGAAAAGGGAACAATTGCATCTTAGCTTCTTTGACATCCCCCTTGATGTTATGGCAGCCCCCCTTTTGACATGCTTGATGTTAAGGGTTCTGCCTTATGAGGTAGCCAAGAGGCACTGTTATCCTTTTCACATCCTGAAAAATGTATTTTCATACTTCGAATTAAAATAAATGGAACATGTATTTATTTGTGGCTTTTTCTTTCCTTTTTGCTACTTTTCATAGCACATGTGCACTTTTCCAACTCCCCTCAAAGTTCACCATGGTCAAGTTCTATTCAGGGTTCTCTGATGTATCATCCGATTCCAACTCTTCATACACCACATGTATATATAGGGAAAAACCACTAAGATACATCTGAGCAGCAGAAAAGCTCCATTATGTTATACACTCACCGGCCACTTTATTAGGTACACCATGCTAGTAACGGGTTGGACCCCCTTTTGCCTTCAGAACTGCCTCAATTCTTCGTGGCATGGATTCAACAAGGTGCTGGAAGCATTCCTCAGAGATTTTGGTCCATATGTATGATAAAGGGGAAAATTTAAGCAAAGCTCAACTTTTAGATTAACAGTAAATGACATACTGTACATGTAAGTGTTCAAATATTTGTAACCTGATGTTGAAATTTTCTGACTTCTTGAGGTACCATAACAATACTGTGACAAGCTTGTATATAGGAAAAAGCTCTTGTACTGTGGGAATAGTACAAGATATGGCCCATAAGTCATTTTCTAGTCCTCCATCGTCTCACATTAAATTTAGAATAGGCCTGCACATTTTGTAACATGTGTACATTTGACACACCGTCAAGGAGGAAAGAGATGTGCAAAGTACAGCAAAGACAGAAAAAGTTAAGACAAATTAAATTATATATTTCTAAAATACAGGCTGTCCCTGGGTTCATCATACAATATATGTTCCATAGGTTTGTTCTTAAGTTGAATTTGTAGTCCAACTGAAATTGTAGTTTCAAAATGTTTTGCTGTAATTTGACCAAAGATTACCAATAAAGCTTCATTACAGACACCTACAGCTGATCATTGCAGTGTGGGACTAAAGTGAAGCATTCAGAGAGCTCACCAGGGGTCACAGTGGGCAGAGGGGTCTGTATTCGGGTGTCCTATAGTAGGGAACTTACCTGTAGTAACAAACAGGATAGGGTCAGGAGGAATTATTCCACATTTCTTCCAAACCTTAGGGCTAAATCTATTTGAGAACCCTGTCAGATCATATAATCCTTCTGCGTAGACATAAGTTTGGTTTATAGGGAGATGGGTGTGGTACCTGTCAATGAAGATGGTTGCATTATGGTTATTAGTTTTTATAACATTCTCCTCACTGAAAGGAGTACACGTGGACATTAGATATGAACATTCCTCTCTCAATGATGTCAATGAAGCCAAAGGTGGGGGGAAATCCATAAAGTATAAATTATTGGGCTATGCACATGCTCATGGCCAGTATTTTGAGAGATTAATGTTGCCATGAAGACTGATTTGCATATGCATTTCCCCAGCCCCGGGGATCAATAAAGTTGTATGTTATTGTATTGTATTAGTAAGGCTATTTGTTTTACCCTTTTATTTTCATAACCAGTTATGTCTACATTGTTGTATATTCTTTATATTCTTGAATCTTTTCTATTTGACATGTATCTGCTTTTCTGAACTGCACATCCATGTATTAAATCTTTAACTTAATACATCTCTGCTGGTAAGAACTTAAGTTTCAGAATAGATAACATTCCCAATGTAAAGTTTAAGGAATTGTAAAGCTAATTGGTTTATCTATATTTTGGGTTTCCAAATTGTGGAAGGATCTAGGCAAACAGGCGCCTAGTCTTATAAAATGCATACAGCATGCCACCATGTAGTATAAAATGCATACAGCGTGCCGCCATGTAGTATAAAATAGATACAGCGTACCGCCATGTAGTATAAAAATGCATACACAGTACCGCCATGTAGTTTAAAAAGCATACAGCAAACCACTATGTAGTATAAAATGCATACAGCGTACCGCCATGTAGTATACAGCGTACCGCCATGTAGTATAAAATGCATACAGCATACCGCCGTGTAGTGTAAAACTAAAATTTGCAATTATTTCAGGGCTTCTACGCCACTTACATGGTGCAGAAACCCCGATAAATATCACCAATACTGCATAAACATACAGCATATACATACACACACACATACTGAGTATACATACACCAAATTTACACACACACACCATATGCAGAATATACATGTATATATATATATATATAACACACACATCTATACATACAAACATACACATAAAGACATACATACTCACTTATACATACATGTACATATATACATACACATCTATACATACTTATATATACATATACATAAATGTTACCTTACTTTTTCTGTTTTTATTGTCCTGGCCTTGTCCTAGTTGGTGGGGTGGGCATGGACCGGAGCCGTGGGGACCAGAGCCTGGACCGGAGCCGTGGGGACCAGAGTTTGAAACAGAGCCGGAGGGACCAGAGCCTGGACCGGAGCCGGGGGGAGGTGTTGCAGCCGGAGCCGGAGCGAAGGGGAGTGTGCGGGGGCAGAGACGGCGGATAGTTGGGGCTCTGGTTATGGGGTTGTGCAGGGCGGACAGATACATGTGCCGATCGGCGGGAGGGTGATGTCACGGGGAAGTACCGGCCGGCAGGTACATGTGGGGGTGGGCGGGACGTTATGGGGAAGTACCGTCCGGTAATGTGCTGGGGGTCGGGCGGAGGATGTGCCGGGTGGGAAGTGTTATGGGAAGTGCCTGCCGACGAGCAGGTACATGCGCCGGTGGGTGGGCGGGGGAAGTGCTGGCAGGCGGAGGTTGTGCCGCCCAGTGGGACGTCATGGGGAAGTGCCAGCAAGCCGGTACATGTGCCGGGGGGTGGGCGGTTAATGTACTGGCCGTCGGGCAGGGGGATGTGCCAGCGGGTTTGAGCATGTGCCGGGTGTCGGGCCGCCGCCCCATAATCCAGCAGGAGGCGCGCCGCCTGAGGCGAGATTCTCAACTCGACTCATGGCAGGTGCGCCCCTGGCTGTCACATCTATTTTAGTCATACCCCTGTGAAAATCACAGCTTTATTATGAGGGATAAAACCATGACTTGTGTTACTTGATCATATCTAGCTCAAAATAAGAACCACTGAGCAGGATGTTAGTCACAGAAAACAACCACTTCAATTTAAACTTTGCATACTGCAAGTTTAGAAGTCCCAAATCCTCAAACCCTCACACAACATTCAATGAGCACACCCTTTTATCCGCCTACTGCAAAGACATTCAAACATACACAGGAGTTTTTTTTGAAGGCTTGAACTCCATTAACTGCGCATTGACTTTAGACATCAGCTGGTGCAGGTCTGTAGTCTGCAGTGATGTCAAGCTGCAGTTTCTTATGCTCCTGCGCTAATCGCAGGAACGGGTTCTGGCCTTCTGCTGTCAGAGACAGCCAGAGACTCTAGGGAAAAGGTAGAATAATTTATTACAACTCCTGCCTTCTCCTTTCTTTACTGCACAGTGCTGAAGTAGCGCTATGCAATGAATGCAAGGGTCAGAACTGCCAGTGGCTCTATAGTCCCGGCTGTCACAAAATAATCTGCAAGGATTAAGTACAGCTCTGCCTGCATAGGAGGCCATTTCCCCCAGTTACTATGGAAAACTTGTAAGGGAAAAAATAATTAATTAAAAAAAAAAATGAGAAAGTGTCCTACATGGGTCTTTTATGACCTCATGGGGACATATAGAGTAAAAAATCCCCTACCACACTATAAAAACTTTGCAGTTGTTGTTACGTTTGCCTAAGTCTAAACATATTTTCCAGATTTATCATTGGTGAGGCAAACTGTACAACGTGCATGGTCTTCAAATAATCTGGTGCAACCTGCATGTGCCACTAGTGCTTAAACTAAGAGCACCATTTTTTTTCTGGTACACTCAGTTAAATGGACATACGCCACAATTATGTCAGGACTTATATGCCTCCATCATTAAAGACTATTCAGGCCTCATCATTAAATGATTAATGTAGTTGTGTTCCTTATTTCTTTATATACAACGTATATAAATCAGTCAGGTAACCTGACAACCGTCAGTCAATGTATCAGCAGAGTGGTAAAGGGAGGTGTGAAGGGGGCTTATTACTCTAGGGCTAGTTATGATACTGCACTTGTTAGGGTAGGAGTTATTGATGGACTGCAGCTTGTGTGTGCTTGTATCATTCTCCTCTCCTTCACACTCATGCAGCCACCTCACCCCTTACTGTCATGTGCATTAAGCAAGCATGGGAGGGAAGGGGATGGTGAGGAGGAGAGGAAGAATGTATGAAGAGACAAATGCACACTCACAGGCTGCAACTGCCCCTCCCCAGGACACAAGCACACAGCTGGCAGGGAGCCAGGTAATGTGAATTAATCTTATATTAACTACTGAGATGATTCAGAATGCTGACAAAGGCATTTTTAAAATCAGCACAGCATAGGCTATTGGAAACTATCACCAGCTTAAAATGGCATTCCTAGTGACAGGTTCACTTTAAGAAAAAAATGTCTTGCTTGATTTGAACATTAAGAAAAGTCATATTGCCCTGGTGCACATTGGAATTGTATTCTGTTTACCAGCAGTGCATATTATCCTGAATTCAGTTCTTCTGAGATTAAATTTTTTTACATACAACCGGCTACATTTCATTTATATTATCTCTCTTTCACCACCTGGAGATGTTTATTGAATGTTTTATCATGAACTGAATTATTTTCATGTAAAATGTCACAACGATTTTAAAAATATTCCCATTTCTATAGCTTTATTGTTAGACAGTAGATTAGTTTCAAAATATGTTTTTGTATGATATTTATCTTTTTCTTGGCAGTTCTATTTCAATCAATAAAATCACAATTTCTTATTCATTCTGAACATGCTGGAAGGGTACTGTAATCCTATGAAATTGAGTGATAGAATACAGTCATGATAAGCTACATTTGTAGTGGATATAGTCTTTAATAGGAAAAACCTTTTAGATCTTGTTAAGAAATGATTCAATGCAGAGTAAAAACCTGTTTAAATTAATCACATTATTAATATAAGTCAAATAAACTCATTGACCCCTTAATTATAGCACCAAAAGCCCGACCAGTAGCCGGAAGCTTTTTTTTTTCAGTTTACAGAGACATATTAGGACTCATTTTCTGCTAAACAAATTGGCATGGAATGCATTTGCTTCCTATTATTGTGGGCTCTCTTTTAACAACTTGTAAGCAATACCTCCACGTTATTATTTGATCAGTTTGATTATGCATGTACCAAATTTATACATTTATTATGTTTTACTAAATCTATTGTATAAATTCAGACATTTAGACATTATTTTCTGTCACAGGGTAAGCTACCAGGAATAATGTATTTTTTTCTGATTTTGTGACAGGACGATGCCTAACTTTTTATATTTGTTTATATTTATTTATTTTTATTAATTTTACTTCTACAAGGCAGAAAATCCCATCTGTCATAAGAACGGATCACTGCCGTCCTCCCACCCCGTTGATGCTATAGGGCAGTGGTGGCGAACCTATGGCACGGGTGCCAGAGGTGGCACTCGTAGCCCTCTCTGTTGGCACCCAGGCCATCACCCAGCACAAAGGTCACCGCTCAGGACTCAAGGCATCCTCCTGCAGTCACAATGCAGGAGGAGCAAGGAGTTCTGGACAGAGCTGGATTATCATTGTAGCCCCTTCTCTGGACCTGTGATTCATCCTGTGAAGGGGACCTTAGAGAGAAACTACAATAGTAATTCAAATTTCTCCTTCTTTCTACTCTACTGTATTGGTGTCCTCAGGACGCCAATTTGTTTGAAACCTGCAAGTTACTTTAAATTGGCACTTGGTAAAAAATATGTGGTTTTTGCTTCTAGTTTAGGAACTCCGTCCCTAAAAGGTTTGCCATCACTGCTCTATACTGTATATAACCCCACGGTCTATGCATCCAGGGGTGAAAGGTAAATCTGGTTCATTGGGAACAGATCATAACCAGCTGTCTCTGCGCTCAGATATCAGCCAGCTCCTGTACATCTCCACTTCTAATTGTGGTACTTACATTCACTCTTTAGAGTATAGTCTAGTACAGGCATATGCTCCATACACTACTAATGTTAGTGTCCAGACTCTATACATATTTCCTATGTACACTACCTGTATTATCTGCTATATGATCCGTACACAGCCAGTATTTCTATAGGATGTATACACTGCGAGTGTCTCTTATGTGTCGCCAGTGCTCATGTCCTGGTGAACATGTCATAACTTCTATGTCTATTACTTCCAGATCTTCACCTCCATATAGAAAGATGAGATCACTGGTAAAAAGATTACATGATACATAATTTTCCTTCCGGAATCTTCATTTTTACTCTTGCAGGCTTCCAACATATCAAACCTCTGATTCCATAGGGGGAAATATCACTCGAAGCCAAGGATGAAGCAGGGTGATGCTCACCCTACCCCAACTTGCTCTCTCAAAGAGATCAATTTCATCTAAATTTGAGGATGCTACAACTAGCGGCCTGAAATCTGACAGACAAAACCTAACAGGTTTAGGTCTATAATAGTAATAATAATGGTGCTTTATTTGTGTAGCACGCTTAGGTTATGCAGCGCTGCACGGAGTTTGACACGTCTTTCCTGTCCCTAATGGGATCGCGGGCTGGTCAGCCTGCAGGTGTGTTTTGGAGCGTGGGAGGAGGCCAGAGGTCCCAGAGTAGACAAAAGCAGAAGCGAAGAGAGCTCTGCGGGCGTTGGCTTGGATGGGATTTGTTCTCGGGATCCCATCGCTGAAAGGTGGTAGTCCTAACCACGGGGACACTGTGTCGATCAAAGGAAGGCATAGACACTCTCTTGAAGAAGACTCTTCCAGAAGACCATCTACCATAAAAGTTTATAATAGAGTCTTCAGAATGCAACTACTCCAGACATCTTAGACTCAGTGGGGTTCATTTACTAAGGGCCCGATTAGCGTTTTCCCGACGTGTTACCCGAATATTTCCGATTTGCATCGATTTTCCCTGAATTGCCCCGGGATTTTGGCGCACACGATCGGATTGTGGCGCATTGGTGCCAGCATGCACGCAATGGAAATCGGGGGGCGTGGCCGAACGAAAACCCGACGGATTCGGAAAAACCGTCGCATTTAAAAAAACTACAGAGCCGTCAACACTAACCTCATCCTCCAGCTCCCTTCTGGGACTTGCCTACGGGTCTAAAACAACTCACAGGCTCACCATTTGAACCTTTGGAGAAGACACCTATCAAATGGTTATCAGTAAAGATTCTTTTACTAATGGCTACTTCTTCTGCAAGGCGCATCAGCGAGCTACAAGCCTTATCCCATAGGGATCCATACTTACAGGTCTTAGGAGAATGCTTTTTCCTGAGAACCTGAGGATTTCTACCCAAAGTGCCATCTTTTAAAAATATTACACAAGAAATCTGTTGGCCAGTTCTGTTTCCAAATCCCCAAGAGAGGAACAGAGAAAAGGGCATCTGCTGGATGTCAGAAGAGCGATCAAGGGGCAAAAAGCCAACAAAGCTACACTAGCAAGGTGGATTAGATCTGCCATTGAAAAATGTTATCTTCTAGCAAAACTTCCATCTCCCTTGAAGATCAGAGCCCATTCTACCAGGTCAACAGCGACCTCGGGGGCTGATATGGGCCATATTCCTCTGGATGACATTTGCAAAGCTGCAACCTGGTCAAATTCCTCTACATTTATTCGTCACTACAGGTTGGCTTATTAGTGGCAGAGGGGTCTAAATTTGGCAAAAGAGTGTTGCAGTTGGCGTGCTTGATCCACCCTTCATAATGGGTATTGCTGGTACGTCTCATTGTTCTTGTGCTTCCTTAACGACGATCAGGAATGATAAAATTTACTCACAAAATTTTCTTTCCCTGGAGTCCAAAGGCAGCACAAGGCTCCCTCCCTTCTCAATATGTTTGAAATGATTGCTGTTCAATATTACAAGGTGCCCATGCTCCTAGGAAACTTATATGGGTGGGGTTAGCTCCACCCCATGGTGATTGTTCATTGCTGTGCTAACCTGTCTCTATGTGATTAGATCCAGGGATCATAATCTCATTGTTCTTGTGCTGCCTTTGGACTCCAGGAAAAGAAAATTTTGTGAGTAGATTTTATCAAAATCATTATATTTTGATAGAACAGACATTTTGAGTTGCGAGGAAACTTAACGTGTCTATGATTTTTACAGTATATTTTATATCAGTTCTAGGGAAAGGGGGTGATTTGAACATTCAGCTTTTTTTTATATTTTTTTTTCCTATTTTTCATACCCCTGGGTTGACTGATTTATTCTACCATACACTGCAAAACTACAGTTTCCACCACATCCCAAAGATGCTCTATTGGATTGAGATCTGGTGACTGTGGAGGCCATTTGAGTACAGTGACCTCATTGTCATGTTCAAGAAACCAGTCTGAGATGATTCCAGCTTTATGACATGGCGCATTATCCTGCTGAAAGTAGCCATCAGATGTTACAGGGTACATTGTGCTCATAAAGGGATGGACATGGTCAGCAACAATACTCAGGTAGGCTGTGGCGTTGCAACGATGCTCAATTGGTACCAAGGGGCCCAAAGAGTGCCAAGAAAATATTCCCCACACCATGACACCACCACCACCAGCCTGAACCGTTGATACAAGGCAGGATGGATCCATGCTTTCATGTTGTTGACGCCAAATTTTGACCCTAACATCCAAATGTTGCAGCAGAAATCGAGACTCATCAGACCAGGCAACGTTTTTCCAGTCTTCTACTGTCCAATTTCTATGAGCTTGTGCAAATTGTAGCCTCAGTTTCCTGTTCTTAGCTGAAAGGAGTGGCACCCGGTGTGGTCTTCTGCTGCTGTAGCCCATCTGCCTCAAAGTTCGACGTACTGTGCGTTCAGAGATGCTCTTCTGCCTACCTTGGTTGTAACGGGTGGCGATTTGAGTCACTGTTGCCTTTCTATCAGCTCGAACCAGTCTGCCCATTCTCCTCTGACCTCTGGCATCAACAAGGCATTTCCGCCCACAGAACTGCCGCTCACTGGATGTTTTTTCTTTTTCGGACCATTCTCTGTAAACCCTAGAGATGGTTGTGCGTGAAAATCCCAGTAGATCAGCAGTTTCTGAAATACTCAGACCAGCCCTTCTGGCACCAACAACCATGCCACGTTCAAAGGCACTCAAATCACCTTTCTTCCCCATACTGATGCTCGGTTTGAACTGCAGGAGATTGTCTTGACCATGTCTACATGCCTAAATGCACTGAGTTGCCGCCATGTAATTGGCTGATTAGAAATTAAGTGTTAACGAGCAGTTGGACAGGTGTACCTAATAAAGTGGCCGGTGAGTGTATATATATATATATATATATATATATATATATATATATATACATATAAACAAACAAAAGAATGGCAGTACTCCGAGACTTGAAAGTGAAAAACTGTGTACTAGTTTATTCACACATGTGTCCAAACACAACGTTTCGGTCCTTAGACCTGGAGCCTTCTTCAAGGATATATATATATATCGGTAAGGCCCATAAAAGATGAAACCAGGGCTAAATAATTTCCCAAGGTTTAATAAACACTGGAACTGCTTTTAGAAAATGTGTGAGAATCCAGATGAAGGAATACTAAAACTCAACAACACCAATAATTTCTGACTGCCATAGAAGACTTTTTTGAGTAGCTGTAAAGATTGTACAGAGACTTCATCATGAAAGAGTGAAATTTTTTATTTTTTATTCACGTCAGTAAACTTCACTTATACACTTCGCCTATACACCGGATAGATGGCAGGTGTGTCATCCCAGGGGTCCTACTACTGGGATATCTCCTTTTTATGGTTGCCACCTATGGGACTGATAATGATGGCTGTTGTAGAACGTACCCGCAGCCATCACTCCAAATGAGGATAAAGATTTTCTTGATCAGAGGGGTTTCCAGTAATGAGAATCCCCCTTGTGATTAGACACGTAATGTAAATATGCCAAAAGTGTTAATTATTGGACAATTCCTTTAAGCTGAAGTGGCATTTTAAAGGTAACAGATTAGAAGAATTTTCAAATTTTCTACACGATTCCCTAAGAATTCTGTGAAAAAGAAATAGGCAAAGGTTTTCTCCATGGAAAAATGAAACTTCCCTGTGCTTTATGCCATCTTTAAGTAGACTGCTCTCTACGATTAAAATCCTGATTATCAAAGAGGCTCGTGACTGATGATTTGTGATTGCATCCAACCCTTCCCATCTCACAGAAACTTGTGTGGAGCTAGAGATCAATTGTTTCCTTTTTCATAAAATAATTTATTTGGATATTTACAATCCTAGAAATCCTAGTAGAGTTTATTTGGCCTGTAAGACTTGAAATGCATCTGCAAAGGTGGACTGTAATTTCACAGCTACGGTTGGGAACCTGCTAAAGTCCATGAAGTCTAACCTGTAAGTTATAGGGAGTGACTTATCACCACACTGTCTGTTTTTTTTAACTACTTATTGTGATGTATTTGTCCTAATTGAGACTTATTTGTCCCATTTGAGATGTGTCTGTCCTAGGTAAGACTTATTTGTCCCAGTTGAGATGTATTTGTACTAGGTAAGACTTATTTGTCCTATTTGAGGCGTATTTGCCCAAGGTGTGACATATTTATCCCAGTTGAGACTTACTTGTCCCAGTCTCAACTGAGACAAATAAGGCCCCTTCCACACTAGCGTTTTTCACGCACGAGTTCTGCGCGTGCTTTTGACACGCAGAACTTGCATTGCACTCTGTCCCATTGTTTCCAATGGGCCTTTCCTCATTTGCTTTTTTTTTTCACGCGCGTGCTTGCGTTTGCTTTGACGTGCGTCAAAATCGCAGCATGCTCTACTTTTGCGTTTCACTAGCGGTTTTCCCGCCCCATTCAAGTCTATGGAGACGCATCAAAAATGCATTGCACTCGCAAGCATTGCAAGTGCAATTCAAGTGCAATGCGTTTTAAACGGATGGGTTGCTAGGTGACATGAATAATTCCCCTGCTCGAGATCGAGCATTTAATTAAAAAAACACAGTGAAGAACAGTGAAGAATAGAATAAAAACAGTGAACACAGTGACCACAGGATCATTTAAGTGAAAAACACAGTGAAGAACACAGTGCAGAATAGATTACAGATGTTCGGCACATCTGCTTACTTGTCGGGAGATACTCGCGGAACGGTGCGAACAAAATAGCATGTGAAGAACAATATATATTTGTGAGTAGAACACATTGCAGGTGTTTCCATACATCTGCAATGTCTTCTTCACACATATATATTGTTCTTCACATAGTATTTTGTTCGCTCCGTTCCGCGCGGATCTCCCGACAAGTAAGCAGATGTGCCGAACATCTGCAATCTATTCTTCACTGTGTTCTTCCCTGTGTTTTTCATTTAAATGATCCTGTGTTCACTGTGTTCACTGTGTTCACTGTTTTTATTCTATTCTTCTCTGTTCTTCACATCTGCTAACTTGTCGGGTGATAATATACGCGCGGAACAGTGAAGAATAGATTGCAGATGTTTGCATACATCTGCTAACTTATCAGAAGACATTCTTTTTCAATTAAATAAAACATTTTATTCATGAACCATGGTCCCTTTGAAAAATGCTTGAGTCTCCCATTTACTTAAAAAAAGCACCGAAAACGCAAAAAAAGCAACAAGTGCGTGAAAAATACAAAAACGCTAATGACTCCAAGGAAAAATGGAACAATAACGCAGCCAAAAACTTCAGTTTTTTACGCATTGCACCCTGACGTGAAATGCAACGCTAGTGTGGAAGGGGCCTAAGTCTCACAAGGTTTCTGCCAATTGGTCTAAATTAGGGAAAAATAATTCCCAACCCCAATATGGCTGACAGGATAACTCCCAAGGTCGCGGTCATGTTAACAATGTTTTGTTACCATAACAACTGATATTTTTGTTGTCAAAATAATTTACAAATAATTTACAAATTAATGACAGTCTCCGGTGCTCATCTATTGCCCCTCTCCTACCCATGCCAGTTCCCTGCCCTGCACTGGTGAGCAGCAAAACTAAGAAACAGTCTTTGTCTGTAGTTTGTCTCAATCACAGATCACATCACAAGCTTCTTAGAAGTCGCCATTTAGGGCTTCATCAAAAAAAAAAAGTGGCACTCGAAAGAAAGTTTTCAATTCAAGATCACAAATACATATAGCTTTTTTCGATAGTGTCCCACAAATTTGAGAGCAAACTATAGAAACAAGACTGGAGACCAAGAGCTTTTCTATCCTTCAAGAAATAAGAGTAAAACTTGAGGAGATATGTTGATTTCCTTAAGAACAAATATTTGCATATGCAAATCCAGATAGTCTGTAATTGCAGCCGGGGAGTGAATATGTTGATGAAATCCTTTAGAAACATAATTTGAAACAAAGGTAGTTGCGCCAGACTTGATTATACTCTGTAATCAGCATGTTAGCGTTCCTCGCGATAAGCTACTTGCAAGTCAAATCGCCTTATTTATAAGAACGGGCAACATAACCGTAGCTTTGTATTTCATTTTCATTATGCAGTAACCAAGTGCATAAAAAAGTGATAAACTGAGTAGATTATATGACCCAGAAGTCATAGAGCAGTCACACAAATGCCGCGTGCAGTAGTCATTTCTTTTACAGAGTGCCTTTTATCACAACAGGGTGGCTTTACTATAATCGTAAAATGTAATCGTAAAATGTCTCATTGTGAAATAATAAAAACACTTACGAATAAGCATATCCCATTCTAACATTCATATGAATTAAGAAAGGAGAAAAATAAACAAAGTGGTCAGGGACTGAATCAATAGACTTACAAAAATGATGCGGAGATCCCCATGGTAAAAGGATGTGAGGCCAAGCAGAAGATGAGTGCATAAAACATTTGTCAAAAAAGGTAAAAAAATACAAATTATTTTCGTTAAAGTTTCTGATGTATTCCACAGCACGATACTGTCATTAATCAATTTTTCATTGAAGCCTACCACCTAATTTTTATATCTCAGGTCCACTTCACTCCAGCACTTTTTTACTTTTTTTAGGATGTTTCGAAATTTGTATTGCCGTGAATTGGTAATACACTGCTTCACTATTACAGCCTGCCTCCAGGCTGCCATAGTCATCTCTTTGACACTCTTACATTATTATTCTGTTATATTGACAAAAAACTACAACAATGGCTAATGCATTTCTTTAGTTACAAAAAAAAAAAATGAAGGGAAATAGGTTTTCATTTTTTAACATATCTTCAAACTCAGGGAACTCAGGGAAAGCACATACAGGACCCCATTGGATCTTAAGGATGGATTAAAAGGCATTAAAATATGTGACACGCCCCGTTGACAGTAAAAATTGTAACACCCTGTTGCCAATGTATTTTCAACGTAACAGTGCAGGACAGGTTTTTAAGAAAAGACATTCCAATATTGTTCCTTTATGGGGAATTTAAGTATTTACTACCATAGACACATCGGAAAGATGATAGGTCCTCCATAAACAGTCAAGGGGGGTAATTTGTCTTTATTTTTCTTCCTTTTTTATATCTTCTTTGAGACATTTTTTGGTGTGTTGCAATTTTTGTGCCTTTTTGGGGACATTTTTAAATGTCCGCCGGACAATTGTTGTTCGTCAGTAAGACACATTTATCTTTTATTCCAGATGTGCTGAAGGGGCAAATGACATTTATCATTTCAAACTGTCTAAAATTTGCTATATTTTTTGGCGCAAAAAACTCCAGACCAAACCATATTTAAGGAAACTTAAGTAACAAATGTCTCAAAAAGAGATCTGAAAAAAACTTCATTTAACACAAGGAAAAAGTGAGACTGACAAATTACTAAAGATAGATGGAAAAATTACAGCAAAAACAAGCCAAAACAAACAGAGTTAAGATAAATGACCCACTTGTTTCTTGCACACTAAACAAAGCAGATAAACACCCAAAAGTTACTGTACAATAATTATAATAGCAGGGGCTCCAAAGTGACTCAAAGTTTCTGTTTCAGCAGAGGATGGTTCTTTGTGAATCGCATAATTGTTCACTGAAATCACAACATAAATGATTGTCTTTAGAATCCATTAAATACATGTAAAAGCTGAGAATACGGGACTGCAGATCGAGGTGCAGGGTGGTGCTCCATAATGACACGTCTGGGACAGAGAGCAGCAAATAGTAAGAAGCGTGAAATCCTAACATATGTTCCCGACAATATTCTTATTATTTATCTAAAGGTGATCCAATAAACTCCAGAATTCCAGTTTGCGGCCAACAAAATTGTTGATGACAGTTACACGGGATGGTAATTAGATTTGTGTGGGAATTTCCTCCATGAATATGCAGCTGTCAAGTGATCCTCATACAAGATTAGTTATGGCAAAAACAACGGCGCCTTAAAGGGACAACAAAAAATTTTCTCACATTGATACTAATAATGTGTTCGATTTTTCTGCAAATAAAAAGACGGTTTCTTAAAGCAACGGATCCGTAGAGAAAGGTTTTGTGTTGGTAAAATTTTTCAAGAGGTTGTTCCTGCTCGGTTATTGGGGGCATGGATAATCGATTTATCATCCATTTACACTAATGAAGGTTTTACACCGCCCGAGAACTTGCAAAAAATGGTTGTGGCAAGGACGGGTGTAAAAGGCAGAGCCAATGGATGTTTTATGACAGAAAGTGATGTGGAAGCCGGCTCTAGTCCCCTTATTATAAGACCATAGGAGTAATAAAACCAGCATATAAACCTCCTAAATTACTATGTCTCCGAGTCTATGTTTCTTCTTCTGACTTGCTCTGATCCATGTCTACACATCAAGTGGCTGCTCATGGACCTGAGACCTGGAATACTAATTAGCATTAAAGAAAAATAAAGAAGAAGCCTTAGGTTGATAATTTATACAGTAAGGGAGGTGAAACCACCGGTTGTGACCGGACCAGCCGGCCAATGTATTTTTCTCAACCTACATTTTTGTTCTCGTGAGAAATAAACATTTCTGTAATGACCTACTGGCCTCTCCCCAATCTGAACACAAATATGAACATGTATGAGGGCCCACCTTTATACTCTTTACCCATATGTAGCCTATATTGTTTTGCACCATCAACAACCCTTGTAGGACCAATAGGATCTGGACCCTTTATAAAGTAATGGTTAGTTCTCCTTTGGCAAACAATGGGGCACATTTACTAGGGGTCCGAACAGCGCATTTTCGTGGGGTTTTGCAATTTTTTTCAGTTTTGCCCTGAATTGCCCCAGGTTTTTGGTGCACACGATCAGATTGTGTCGCATTGGCGCTGGCTTGCATAAGACACAAATCGGGGGGCACAAGAGTGCCACAAGATCAGCACTCACATGAACCGGGAAGAAGAAGGTGAACTCAGGCGGACCTCAGCGGGGAAAGCAACACATGCAGGAAATTGGACACATGATCTTAGTGAAGATCGCTGCAGACCCGAATGCTCGTCGGACAACACACCGATGGGGATTGCGATGGGACGGGTAGGTAAATGTGCCCCAATGACCCCATTAACAACAATATCTATGAATAAACCATCTATCTGGTCCAGATCCCATATTTAGTGGGTCAATGAGCCTACCAAACTCTGCAAACAATTTTTTTTTTCATTTCTATTTTTACATGGTCTAATGTAGAGGCTTCTATGCTAATCCCGGACATAGATTAGGCCTCTTTTTGATTTGATCCCCTTAGAGAAATACCTTCTGTACCAACGGTAGTCACTAG
This sequence comes from Engystomops pustulosus, assembly GCA_019512145.1. Lineage (NCBI taxonomy): Eukaryota > Metazoa > Chordata > Amphibia > Anura > Leptodactylidae > Engystomops > Engystomops pustulosus. The sequence continues at coordinate 99,820,032 of CM033643.1, forward strand.
GTCAGTGGTGGCGAACCTATGGCACGGGTGCCAGAGGTGGCACTCAGAGCCCTTTCTGTGGGCACTCAGGTCATTGACCCCAAGACAGGACCAAATCCACCGAATCTTCCTGCAGTCCCCTGAGATGCTACAATCAGCGCTATTTTAAAGTGACACTTCATTGGCTGTTTGGAACTGCGGGAAAAGTGTGAAGGTGCTGATAGAGCTGTTTTGTCTTTGTAGGTCACCCTACATTCTTACTGTACAAAGAGACCCTGGTGTGAAGCTACAATGAGAGTATGAATGTGCCCTCCTTCTTTCAACTGTATTAGTGGACTCAAGGGGCCGATACGATTGATAGATGTTGAAGAGCAGGTAGCAACAAGTTACTGCTTAAAATGCAATGTTGGCACTTCGCGGTAAATACGCGGATTTTGGTTATAGTTTGTCTCTAAAAGGTTCGCCATCACTGCACTAGGTCCTTAATGACCAGTAATTAATGGGGGTAGAACATGCCAACAATTCTGGAATTTCCCTGTAGCGCCACCTCAGGAAAAAAGAAGCATTACTTGTCTATGTAATGTGCTTCCCTGTCAGGACTACAAAGGAAGATGCTACAGTGTAAAGGAAAAGGACAAAACAATCTAATAGATATTATATATTCTCTTGGAATGGAGACTGAGCAGTGACACAGGGAAAATTTCAAAGTATCTTGGAAAAATAAAATTAACCACGATTAGATTACTCTCATTAAAATTCCCTTTATGAATAATCAATTCCCGAAGAGCATATGGTGGAGACTCAGCATAAACAATCTTTGATATAAAAACAGACTTTTCAAGAAATACAGAAAAGGCTAACTGATGTGTACCGAGCACTTCACTTATATCATTTGATGTACGATGTGGAAAACTACTGCCATAAACATTTGTTGGATTTTGTATCTGCTGATCCTCAAGGATCGTAACCATTAACCACATCTTTAACTTATCATATTCCAATACAAAAATGAAAAATTTTTAATTTGTAAGGGTAATCTACCATCAAAATCCATCATGATAAACCAGGGACATTACTCATAGATCCAGGCAGTGTGACTGTGGTAATCTTCTTATATTTGTTATCCATGGCCTCCTTCCCTCTAAAATCATTTTTTTAAATCATGCTAATGAACCTGAAGGGCTCTGGGGGGCTTTACCAGAGCACTTATGTCCTGGCATCAATGGCGCTAAGCCTCCAAATGCCTCACTTGACAAAGTAAGTTGAGCTCTTATTTTCCGGCTGAAGCTTCACAGGCTGTTACATTGTGCAGGAGCTTGTCCCTCCTGCTCCCTTGGCACACTCCTCTGCCTGCTGTAATCTTTTGCACAGTGTAACAGCCTGTAGGTTGCTTCCTTTTAAAAAACACCTTTCATTCTCTATGTCAATGCCGGAAATTCCTGGATACTATAGTTGACTATTTCTGGCAGTCCTATAGCATTAAATCGAGTCTCATACCCATGGACCCCCACCAATCAGCCAGTTGGCTCGGAATAAATAAATTAACACTTTATTGTTCCAAAATATCCCAATGTAATTTTTGGATAATCTATCGAACCTGTTACACAGAAAAAATCGGAGAAGATGTCCATGGCAACCAATTAGGTCACCTAAAATAAAGGATAAAGCTGATTGGTTGACACACATTAAAGGCATTTTCTTCTCTTTGAAATTTTTTGGCATATCTACAGAAGGATCCTCCGTCTATCTCACAGGGTTCCAGGTCCTCATTTTGCTTCCACAATGAAGGAAGAGATGGCTGCTCATGCAAATCTCTATCAATTCACTTGTACATGAGATCAGAAAATAACCTCAGCTATTTTTGGAACTCTAATACATGTACCCGGAGTAAGCCGCACACGAGCAGCCATCTCTTCCTTCACCATAGTCACAAAACCGCTGTGGGTGTTAAGTATTTATGGCAGATCCTGGATAGTGTGTTACTCCGTTGTGCTGCTTTGTTTGTACATGAACCCTGTGGCTTGCGAAACATGTTGGTTTATACTAATTAAATTATTATTAACTGAGGCTGATATCGTAGGTGTAGAATTTCCTTCTAGATATCAATTCTGGAGCTTCACAGAGAAATTGTAATACTGAACACCCTTTTATTTAGGACTGAGCTCCGTGATGCTCCTGTGTATATAGACAGTTAATTGCCGTCAATAGTAATAACTCTGCCACAATTAACACAATGAGACATAAGTCACCTACAAGCAGCGCTGTTATAGTAAACTCAATTATTATCTGTACCGGAATACAAGGGTAAATGTTATGTATCGCTAAAACAAAACAGGCGCTAGAAGAACACAATGCAGTATAATTATGGTATCACACAACATTGTTTCAACACCGAGTGCAAATGTTTACTGTATTCTCGCACATCATCTACATAGGATCGGTTACAATGTAAATAATTGGCAGACGGAGGTTAAGATACACAATGGGGTGAGGGGAAGGAGCAGGTATAGAAGAGTAAACATTAGGGCGTAATTACAGTGGTAGCAGCTGCTATGGGGCCCACAGTGTCAGGGGGCCCCATCATCCAACCTGACACACTAAAGAGTGCAAATGTGCACCAATATTGTCAGGATTTGAACCAGCATCCTCTAGAATTTCTACTTGGTTCTCTACCACTGTGCTATATGATTTACCAAATATAGAGGTCTTTTTCTGATTAGAATGTATCGCTCTTGTTGTATCCCAATGTATTATTAATGTGTTTGTTGTATATCTCAAGGTTTTAAACATTTTTGCTAGTATGTGGTATGTGGTCATGTGATCCGCAACTTGCACAATTTAACTCACCTGTGCACATTCCACATTCAGTTATGAGTAAGGAATTTTTCTGAAACGCATAGACTTGCTAACCTGTGGCCGTGCGTTTACCCTCTGTTCACCAACATGTGATGTTTTTAAATGTGGAAAATAAAGATTGAACACTGTTTTTAACCACGTCTATCAAGGCTTTTTTGACTACACAAAGTTCGGAAAGCTGGACTTCTTCTATCGTGTATAACATATATTTGGTGTATACATGCTGTACATGGTATATGGTATATGGTGTGTATATACAATATGTGACATATATATGCTGTATGTGTATATATACGCTGTATGGTGTCTGTAAATACTGTATGTGATGTTTCTATGCTGTATATGTGATATGAATATGCTGTATGTGTATACAGTGTATGATGTGTGTATATACTGTATGTGTGTATATATGCTGTGCATTTGTATATGGCATTGTATGTGAGTGTCTATGCTCTATATGTGTTTGCATAATTGTATAAACGTGTGATTGTAACTCGTCTGCTATGGGGCCCTGCCTCTCCTAAGTTACACATTAACATATAAGGCTCAGTTCACACTTGGATTCTCAGTTGCAAAAATGTGACAACTTGTAATATTATTGTTATTATCAAAACCCTGAATTCCATTAGAGCTAATAATGTCTGTTGGTGAATTTCTCGAACAATGGATCCAGCGGAGCGATGTCTTTCATTATTATTCTTTTTTTGAACCGGTCCATGGAAGGGTCATTTTTCCTGTCACATGGTTTTTTTTTTATTTCTTAAATACATGCAGTTTTAAAAGCAAAAACATATTTATGGAAACTTTGCCAATTAAGGCCGCCTTGCAGGCGTGTGGAGACTCCACAAGGGGATTCTGGGAAATATACAAATACAAAGGGAAAAGGGAACAATTGCATCTTAGCTTCTTTGACATCCCCCTTGATGTTATGGCAGCCCCCCTTTTGACATGCTTGATGTTAAGGGTTCTGCCTTATGAGGTAGCCAAGAGGCACTGTTATCCTTTTCACATCCTGAAAAATGTATTTTCATACTTCGAATTAAAATAAATGGAACATGTATTTATTTGTGGCTTTTTCTTTCCTTTTTGCTACTTTTCATAGCACATGTGCACTTTTCCAACTCCCCTCAAAGTTCACCATGGTCAAGTTCTATTCAGGGTTCTCTGATGTATCATCCGATTCCAACTCTTCATACACCACATGTATATATAGGGAAAAACCACTAAGATACATCTGAGCAGCAGAAAAGCTCCATTATGTTATACACTCACCGGCCACTTTATTAGGTACACCATGCTAGTAACGGGTTGGACCCCCTTTTGCCTTCAGAACTGCCTCAATTCTTCGTGGCATGGATTCAACAAGGTGCTGGAAGCATTCCTCAGAGATTTTGGTCCATATCCAAACACATTGGCAGTTAAGCTGCAGGGATTTTGGATTTGTATCGACCGAGTGGTGGTAGTGAAAATGGGAATGGGTATACTACCCTGTGCCCAGGTATCACAACCTGTGGCTTTGTGAAAATAAATGTCAGCTCTTACCCGGTAGTGGAGGTGTGGGATATCTGCCGCTGTCCGGGAGGGTCCGTGTCCCCGACGTACGTTTCGGCTCGGGGTGAGCCTTCGTGTACATATATATATATATATATACACATATGGACATTTTTATATGTTGTGTAGAAAATCTCTTGTTCATTGATAATGTGCATCAGTTAACTGTGAGAATGATCTCAAGAGTGCTTCTATCCTGTGGAACATTATTGAAATGAAAAATCATCTAATGATTGCTTGATATGCAAGAAGAAATTAAACAGACTGCACAAATATATAGTAATTTCCCTATATGTATATAGCACTTTTTAGCACTGCTTTCCTGGGGAACGCTTTTTGGTTAGTTGATTAAGATTAAGCCATTGACAATTCTCTTATATGTTTGATTTTGTATCTAATATGATACCTTATTGTGATTTAGATAGACCAATTTATCTTTGTATCTACAATATACTATTTATCTCTACCTTTCTGCTCCACATACCATCCACTGCCATATAAAAGCAAATTCCTCTCTTCCCCATGCAGAATGACTCTAGGACCACTACCAGGTTTCAGATAGTGTATTTGGCTAAATGAGGATGGCTATTCTGATGTAGACAGAACTGTAGCTTGCAGGGTCACAAGTAGAGTCCACTATTACTTGCCTGGTTTAAGAGCTCACACTAAGTGCGGTTATGGGTGTGTTTTGCTGGACCTGTTATCCTTAGTAATCTTGTATATACCATAGGGAAGTGGACCATTCTATAATAGAATATATTATTTTGTATCATAGCCTCCCTTGCCAAACTTTATGCAATTTTCTTTTAGGAAAATATATTTTAGAGTTCATCTTTTAAAAAATACTGAGAAAAAATAAAAGTTGATGGTGGTTGTATATTCAAAAAACAGTGTTAACAGCTCATATGGAAGACAGGTAATTTTTGAAAGCTTTACTACTGGCAGTAATTCGGGCCTTCCAGCCAAATAAATTATTTTACTAGCATCCCTTTTATGACATCAGTACTTTTCTAACAAGATGCAATGCCAAGAGACCAGTACAGTGCCAGTGCTTCCAAGATACAGGATACATCTTACATACTGTGTACTCTTGGGACTGTTAAGTATGACCTGGAAAAATACTTCATTGAGAACTCATTTGACCTGGATGGTTTAAAATACTTTTATATTTTTGGATGTAATTCCAGTAAAATATATAAGTTTAAAGGATACTGACTCTGGGAACACATGCCATGGCTAAGGAAGTAAGATTGGTAGGTTGCTTAAAAATTACTACATACAATATGGTATATATAATATATACTTTTTACATATTTAATGTAAACAATTGTAATATTGATTTTATTTGATATATTTTATTGTGGCATCTCCATGCCCATAAACCAGTACATTCTTGTACGACTGTATTATGGCACATGTACCTACAACGATCGTGTGAATCTACAGCTTCTAATTGTCTATATTTATAAAGTCTGCTTATTAAAAAGGTGGTCCGGGAATAGATTAATTTTTTTTAATATGGGTGTGGAGGGCTCTGTTAAAATAATAAACTCTTCATTCTCAGCTCTCTCCGTACTCCTTTTCAGCTGTGGCACTCCCCCCAGGGATATATATATATTTTATGTGCAGACAACCCCTTTAACTAAGGTACACCCCAAATATTTTCATTTTGAGATTGCCATGGCTAAGATAGCTTTGGATAGATAGTAGGAAACAGGTAGTAATGTATTAAAATTGTCTTATGCATGATAAAAAAGTATTAGAAACATAATTTTAATCATAAGAGTATACATTTTACTTTTAAATCATATCTAAACTTTTAAGCAAATTTTATAAACAAATACTGCCGATGATAATGCAAATTTTTTTAGAGAAAAATCTTCTTGTTTCCCTTTTTTCTTCTGCCGTCCTAACTGCTTTTAGCTGTGTAGATAAACCAGGTTTCTTTTTCAGACTCACATTGACAGCTGTTAAATAAGTAAATAACTCTTTAGAATCAATAGATATAATTGTCAGAACCAGTGGGTTCTGGCTGCATAGTTCTGAGCTTGTTGACCACACCAAGTGTTTCTCTGTTGAAGCTTGATAGTTGCTTTGCAGAGTTGATTCCCTTGGCTGATTTGGGTGTGTATTTTGTGGCCTAAACCTGTAACTGAGCCCGGATCCTGTCTGATCCGGAACCCTGGACCTGTAGTTGAGCCTGTATACTATGGGATACGGAGCCCTGAACCCAAACCTAATATGGAATCCAGAACCCTGACCCTCAAGTTGACCTGGAAACTCAAACCTGTATCCTGCCTGATCTGGAAACCTGATCCCAACCTAATCTGGAAACCTTCACCTGAGCCTGTATCCTACCTGATCCAGAACCCTGAATTTATTTGGAACTTCAAATGCTTATTTGAACATTAATCTAGCCTTTCCCTTATACTCTTTTGTCTGTATATTTATCTGTTTGTCTCTCTATCTATTATACTTCTGCTTTGAACACATACTTACAATAGGGATTGTCACCCAGTAGTTCCTTACCACTATGGTTTGCAAGGCTGTTAGGTAGGGAATAGAGGTTGTTTTTGAGTTCAAGGCCTGCATCCTTCTCTCTCCCTTGACAATAATTTTCTTCCTACAAAGCAGAATCATAAAGTAAAATATTCTGTGTCTATGGAACAAGTTCATCATTAGCCTTAGTGTCTGTCTGCTGCGTAATAATCTCTGCGAAGGCTAATAATCCGTGCACATGCTATAGTAAATCTGACAGGCTGGAGTCATCCAAAGTCCCATTGTGCCACAGCATGCCCACTTAAAAGAAAAACACCAAAAAGGCATAAAACTTTAAGAATGCTGAGCGCATAGGAGGAAATCCTTATAAATGAAGGTATGGTATATGTGAAGCAACCCACATCTCTACTCCCTGAACCCCTGTGAGAATGACTTATGGCCCGAAGGAGGGAATGACATTGACTATGTTCAAACTGAAAGTATTGTTCTGTAAATTCAATGCTACATGCCAGTAAAGCTCATTGTTGTTATGAATTTTTAGACCACATTCACACACTTGTATTTTTCATCCATCTGTAGAGTCTGCTAGATAATATAGCAATGCACATTGCCATATTTTATGTCATGTTCAAAAATAATAGTATAAATATATGGCTGAAATAATATTGACAACATAAATCTTTAAAAAGTTAATACACATCATAGGAAAAATACAAAAATATATAAGAATGGACCAGTTAATAATTTTGTCTTTTTTGGCACCTCTCTTAGCCTGTATATCATTAAAGGGGCATACACTACCATATAATAATATTTTCTCATATTAGTAGAAAGCAGTAATCATTATGCAGTATGCCCAGTGCCTTCAAGGAGATTGTAGTACTTCCAGTTCAATGTCTAAAGGTTCTGTATTGCTCAGAAGCCTACTTCACTCTCAAAAGAATCTAACCTTTAATAATAGACTGTGAGCAGGAATCAAGACTGATGCTTTGAGAGGGGAGGAACAGCAGCAGAAGAAACCTTATCGGCTCATACCCAAAAAACAAAGCTATGGCATCACACCAGAAATAATATGCCCATAAAAACAGTAGTGAAAAAAAATCCTTAAAATATATAAAATTGGGCTACACACATCTAATATTTATCTATGGCTTTCTAAGCAATATAATTTTTTTTGTTACAAAAAGGCTTTACGATTTAAAGATAGTTTAGCCCAATCATTAATATTCAATTACTTTAGACTACATATTTACTTATTCATATATGTATGTATAGTTCTTAACTTTTATGTCTATGAAATAATAAATAATTATATGAAATTTTAAGAAAATGACATTCATTGTGTAATAAAAAGTAAAATGGTAATGAAATAATTTTTTTGAAACAAATTCAAACTTTTGAAATACAGTAGTTTTGCTGGTACATTTTCCTTTAGGGAAAACTTTTCCAGTTTTCCATCATGCCATTTTTTTATTGTGTGCTGGAAATGTACTCAATTATAATGAATTAGTTACAGATCAAGCAGAAACACAAATTTTCACATTGTGGCCTTCAAAGTACTGACAGTAGGCTGCATGACTTAGTGATATATTCACTGGCTTGGCTAGTGGTATAGTTGTCACCTGGGAACTTTTCTTGGTCAACTGGAAAGGCAGGCCTGATTATATTTGGAAATACTACTTACCCCAAGTAAAGAAAATCTTTCCAACTATGTTGATATCTTATGGTCATCAGAGCAACCACTGACCAGCAGGCAATGGACACGGAGCAATTGCCCTCATCAATAGGGCACGCAGGGCTGAATCTGTGATGCCCTAAGCACCCCATGACACAGTCGCGATCCATTACATTCTACTCTCATTATTGCTATGAGATTTAGTGATTATTTATCATACCCCTGATGAGCCTTTGTAGGTGAAACATGGCATGTAGGGTACATATTGACCTTGTAATCAGACTCAGTAGCTTTCTGGTACCTATAATATCTCAGATAGTGACTGAAAAAACCGTACAGTTGTTCACTTATTTAAAGAAAATTAATCTTCAGTTTAACACAAGGCGGTTTCTAGGCCATTTAGACAATAGAGCAAGTGTAAGCAAAGTGCCCCTTTTCCCCATGCAAACAATGTTAACAACATTAACCTCTTAACGCTCAGCGTCCGATATATCGGACGCTGAGCTCAGTGAGTTAGCGCTCAGCGTCCGATATATCGGACGCTGAGCTGATGCCGGTTTGGCTCAAGATCTGAGCCGAACCGGCATCGGGAAACACGGGGTGCCGGCTGTAACTAATAGCCGGCACCCCAGTGTAACACCCGCGATCGGAGTTGACTCCGATCGCGGGTGCTTAACTCGTTAAATGCCGCGGTCAGCGCGACCGCGGCATCTAACATGCCTCTGGGGGGTCTTTCCCCCACGATCGGCCCCCCCGAACCGTTTTCGGTGGGCGCCGATCGTTGCTATAGCAGTAGCTTTCTGGTACCTATAATATCTCAGATAGTGACTGAAAAAACTGTAACAATTTGTCATCTTCATTTTAAAGAAAATTAATCTTCAGTTTAACGCAAGGCGGTTTCTAGGCCATTTGGACAATAGAGCAAGTGTAAGCAAAGTGCCCCTTTTCCCCATGCAAACAATGTTAACAACATTAATAATTATGCTGCATAACTAGGCTACATTCACATGGGGCTTTTGCGCGTCTCACCTGTCCTGGCTCCTGGCTCGCTCCCCTCCGCTGTGCGCACGCGTCCCCGACTGCTATGGCGCGCGTGGCACCTTCTCCTGATTTAAAGGGCCAGGGCGCCATTAATTGGCACTGGCCATATTGCCCAATTCTATACATGCCTGCCTCTTCCTGCAAGCCCTGCCGGATCTTTGTGCCTCACAGCCTGAGAGAAAGCTCTTCTGCGATTTACCTGCGTTCCTGTGTCTCCTGCGTTCCTGTGTCCCTCCGTGTTCCTGTGTTACCTGAGCTCCTCCGTGTTCCCATCCTGTGTACCAGTGTTCCTCCGTGCTGCTATCCTGTGTGCTCTGTTCCCGTACCCCTCTGCTTGGACCTAATGTTGCTGACCTCGGATTGGACTCTGACGTTGCATCTCTGCCACCTGCCCTGACCCTGTGCCTGGACCTGACCTCGAGATTGACTGGCGTTCCTGTACCTCAACCTTGGCTGCCACTGCAGACTAGTCACGCCTGTGGAACGACCTGGTGGAGCTTGTTTATCCTGGCGCAGCTTGTCTAACCCGCTTTGCGGCGGGCTCTGGTGAAAACCGGGTACCAATTAGTCTCCGGTCCCAGATAGTGGCTTGAGTCATCGTCTGCAGTGGTCCAGAGGATCCACAAACATTGTAGAGGCAAACATTGGCAGGAGCCAGTGATTGGCTGCTATCGATGTTCAGGGTGTTTCCTCTAGTGATATCCTTGCCTTTGTGGGGACATCCAGGGATACGAAACAGAGGCGTACATGTACTTTTGTTTTTGCTTTGTGCTCCTGCCTTTTTTTCTTTGGCTGCTTTTCTACTGATCAGATGTGTCTTAGGAGTTTTGCCTCTGTAACACATCTGAGTTAAGACTAGAAATGAGCGAACACATTCGTCCGAGCTTGATGCTCGTTCGAGCATTAGCGTACTCGAAACTGCTCGTTGCTTGGGGCGAATATTTCGCCTGCTCGAGAAAATGGCATCTCTCGCCGTTTTGATTTTTGGCAGCCAGAAACAGAGCCAATAACAAGCCAGGAGACTCTGCACGCACCCAGCAGAACGTGGTACACTTACACGTCGAAGCAGTGTTGGCTGCCTGATCAGGAAACCCTGAATAGACTAGCAGCTGCATCACTGCTCGCATCATTCTCTGTTCTGGATGCCGTTAGAGAGAGAGCTACTGCTGCTGCAGGGATAGCGTTAGGGTGTTATCATTAGCTTTCTTTTTTAGCAGGATGAGTCTACAAAGAACCCAACACCGTGTTAGGGCTAAGAATTTTTTTTTTTTCTTGGCTTTTGTGGCTGGGCTTGCTGGCACTTGTAGTGGCAACCTAGTACCATATTGTGACGAAATTTTGCAGGGAGACTTCGAATGTTTCTATTTAGCTCTTAGTGACACACATATCCATCTCAAACACCTATGGGACAATTTATTATGGGTTTGATTGAATTAGCCACAGTCTGACGATTTTTTTTTTTTACTTTTTTTTTTTTTCAAACTAAAAGTCATCATCACAGGCACAGCACAAAATCCAGTTGTGTGCTGTCAGTGTAGGTTAGAAACTAGCCATACAAGAACCCAACTGGCTTTCTTAGGGCTACAATAGCCTTACATATATATTTTTTTTTATTTGCTTGTGGCTGGCCTTGCTAGCACTAGTAGTGCAGCTAGTACCATATTGTGACGAATTTGCAGGGAGACTTGCGAACGTTCTATTTAGCTTAGTGACACACATATCCATCTCAAACACCTAAGTGTTTCAAAACTGAAAGTCATCACAGGCACAGCACAAAATACAGTTGTGTGCTGTCAGTGTAGGTTAGAAACTATCCATAGCAATCATCATTATCTTCTGTGGTTGCTGTGTGATTTCTTCTGATCGTTTTGTTAAGAAAAAAAAAACACAAAAAAACACACAAAAAACAAAAAAACTAAAAAAATTTACAGTTTACACTTTAAAATGTTGAACCCGAGGGCTAGGGGTAGAGGACGAGGGCATCCAACTACTGCAGGGGTCAGAGGCCATGGTCCTGGGCAGGGTGAGACACCACCTGCTGATGAGGGAGTAGGGGAACACCGCAGAGCTACACTCCCTAGGTTCATTTCTCAAGTTACTGGGACTCGTGGTAGAGCACTGTTGAGGCCAGAACAGTGCGAACAGGTGATGTCATGGATTGCGGACAATGCTTCTAGCCATTTGTCCACCAGTCAGTCTTCCACGCAGTCCACCCATGTCACCGAAATCAGCACTCCTCCAGCTCCTCCACCTCAGCCTCCTTCCCCCCAGTCTGCCCCCTCCCAGGAAAATTTGGCATTTGAACCGGCATACTCTGAGGAACTGTTTTCTGGACCCTTCCCACAGTCACAAACCACTTGTCCGGTTACTGCTGAGCTCTTTCGCGATGCCCAGGTTTTCCACCAGTCGCAGTCTGTGGGTGATGATGACATTGTTGACATAGTGGAAGAAGTGTGTAAAGAGGTGTCGGACGATAAGGAGACACGGTTGTCAGACAGTGGTGAAGTTGTTGTCAGGGCAGGAAGTCCAAGGGGGGAGCAGACTGAGGGATCGGAGGATGATGAGGTGACAGACCCAAGCTGGGTTGATAGGCCGGGTGAACACAGTGCTTCTGAGATGGAGGCGAGTCCTCAATGAGAACAGGTTGGAAGAGGCAGTGGTGGGGCAAGACGGAGAAGCAGTACCAGAGCTGGTGCATAAGCACTAAATGTTTTATGTAGTGAAGCTCCGGTGGCGAGGGCTAGATTTACGGAAGTCTGGAGGTTCTTTAAAGAAATACCGGATGACCGACGGACTGTGGTGTGCAACCTGTGCCACACCAGGATCAGCAGGGGTTCCACCACTACCAGCTTAACCACCACCAGTATGCGCAGGCATATGAATGCTAAACACCCCACTCAATGGAACCAAGGCCGTTCACCTCCAGCCGGGCACACCACTATTCCTTCACCTGTGTCACCTGCTGCCTCTGCTAGTCAGCCCCCTTCCCAGGACCCCGGCCCAAACACCTCCCGTGCAAAAACCACACCTTCGCCTTCATGATCCTCCACAGCATCAACCAATGTCTCCATGCGCAGCGTCCAGCTCTCTATACCCCAGACGCTGGAGCGCAAGAGGAAATACAGTGCAACCCACCCACACGCCCAAGCCCTCAACGTCCACATCTCCAAATTACTCAGCCTGAAGATGCCTTTCGCAACCTCATGGCGGCGGCCGCCCCTAGGTATTCGGTCCCCAGCCACAACTACTTTTCCCGATGTGCCATCCCAGCCCTGCATCAGCACGTGTCAGACAACATCATCCGTGCCCTGACCAACACCGTTTCTGACAAGGTCCACCTGACCACGGACACGTGGACGAGTGCTGCCGGGCAGGGCCACTATATGTCGCTGATGGTACATTGGGTTAACTTGGTGGAGGCTGGGACCGAGTCTGACCCTGGGGCTGGTCATATACTGCCGACGCCGAGGATTGCGGGGCCTACCTCGGTCCAGGTCTCTCAGGCCTACTATGCCTCCTCATCCTCCCATCCCTCCTCCACCTCCTCCTCCAAATTACCATTCGTGGGCATGGCGCCATCAGTCGGTAGCTCTTGGCACAGCAGCAGTGCCGTCGCTAAGCGACAGCAGGCGGTGCTCAAACTGCTGAGCCTAGGCGATAAAAGGCACACCGCCCAAGAGCTATTACAGGGCATCACGGTGCAGACTGATCTGTGGCTGGCACTGCTGAACCTGAAGCCAGGCATGGTTGTGTATGACAACGGCCGTAACCTGGTGGCGGCTCTACAACTCGGCAGACTGACACATGTGCCATGCCTGGCCCATGTGTTAAATCTCATAGTTCTGATTTGCTCACGAAGGTGCGCCGCATCTGTGCGCATTTTAGAAAGTCCAGCACAGATGCTGCCACTCTCAGGGCAGCGCAGTGCCTCCTCCAACTGCCCGCTCACCGACTGTTATGCGACGTGCCCATGAGGTGGAATTCAACATTAACCATGTTATGCAGAGTTTACCAGCAGCGCAGAGCGATTGTAAACTGCCAGATGTCAACTTCCACCAGAACTGGTAGTCAGGTCAGTCAGCTTCCTCAAGTCTACAATGAGGAGTGGACATGGATGTCTGATATCTGTCAGGTGCTGAGTAACTTTGAGGAGTCAACACAGATGGTCAGTGGCAATGCCGCCATTATCAGCCTCACCATCCCGCTGCTTGGCCTGTTGAAAAACTCTCTGGTCAGCATGAAGTCGGATACTTTGCGCTCGTCACAAGAGATGGGGGAAGAAGATTCCCTTGTTGATAGCCAAAGCACCCTCAGGTCTATTTCTCAGCGCATATTGGAGGAGGTGGAGGAGGATGAGGAGGAAGAAGAGGAGAATGTTGGCGACACAGGAGAGGGGAGCATTGCTCAGTCATTTACTGTTTAGCGTGTTTGGGCAGAAGAAGAGGAGTTGGAGGAGGGGGAAATGGACTCTGGCACATATGGCAGATTTCATGCTAGGCTGCCTATTCCGTGACCCTCGCGTTCAAAGAATTTATTCCAGCACCGATTACTGGGTATTCACTCTCCTGGACCCACGGTACAAGCAAAATTTTTCCACTCTCATCCCTGGAGAGGAAAGAAGTGTGTGAGAATGCATGAATACCAGCAGGCCGTGGTGCACAAGCTGAAACAGTATTTGAGAATACCTAGTAAGCATCCATAGACTTTAAAAACCCCTTTCGTTACTATTACGGTGTGCGTCGGTGCAGGTGGCTTGGATTTGCGTTTTCACTGGTGCCTGCCCCCAATGACATGTCTACTTCATAGATTTACAAAATTAAAATCTCCTGTACAAAACACTATTTTTTGGTTTTGCCACCTTCTAGCACTAAGAACTTTTTATTCTTTGGTATAACGGAGGCTGTGAGTATTTTTATGTGTTACCTATCGATGATGTTTTCAATTCTCAACGATTTTGAGGACGTGTTGGACCTTTTGATCACTTTTTATTGTTTGCTATTACACCTTGGAAAACATATTTGCAGTAGTAACACAGAATTCCCTATGACTTAGTCTCCACACGTATGCACGTTGCCCCGGGCCCGTATCCGGTCACAGGCGCACCCGTGAACTCGTGTGCCCTACTTTAAACTTGCCGTCCCAGCTCCAGCAGCGTCCTCGCGATCTCCCCCTCCGGCACGCGTGCCCTCCCGTGCCTCTCCCTGGAATGGCTACTCCTCTCGGACCCGTGTCATTGGCTAAAATCACCATTTTCTTTGCCAATTACAGGTGCCATCTTTGAGAAGCACCAGCGGGGCCTCTTCTGCTGAGACACACCACTGCTGAACTGTGTAAAGGGTACTCATTGTCAGTGACAGATTCAGTTCAGTCCTGAGCTTGCTGCCTTAAAACAAAGCCACCCTGGTCGCAACTTTTAAAAGGGATTGTCTGGTCAGATCAAAGGCGCCCTGTACTGCACGTGGACCTGTCACATCGAAGCTGAGTTTGAACTATCTTCTGGCCATTCGAGATAGGAACCATTTTACTAAATGCCGCTGAGAGTGACGTCTGGAAAGTCGCATGTCAGGACCGTGTGTTTGCCCTGCTTTTGCTCCAGTCTTTCCAAAGACCTCAGCTGTTCATGCCTGTTTGCTAGAGGAGTCCATGCAAATGGATAATTTGTCTATCACTCCGGAAAGTTCCAGACAAGAAAGGGAGAATCTATGCCTCTATTGTTGCCAGCACCAGAGCACCTTTCTTTTATTTGTCCAATTCCGTCCACGAGCTTCCGGCTGAAGTGACATCAATCCATGGCCTATAAGCTCCGCCTCATCCCATCATGCACATTCCAACTCCTTCCAGTTTCCTTTTGACGCCAATCATCGAACTGCTCTCTCAGCAAGTAAACACCTCAGCCCTGAGGCACTTCCCCGATGGCTAACAGAGGTAAGAGGTCCTGGGTATGAAGTTTGATCCAGAGGAAGCGGTTCTTTCTGTGCTGCAAGGGGTTTTTGTGGCCTGGAGGAGAGGTCACGGAGCGCAGGATAACATCCTGTATTGTGCTCTACTGCAAAGGTTTCCCAGTTCCAAAAAAGAGGTGAAAGACACCGAGGAGGTTACTGTCACGGGTGCCCATGCCTTCAACCCATATCCCTGTGGCAGGCGCGACCCGTGTTACCTCAGTGTGCCACGAGCTTCAAAGAGTTACCGTCTGGCTCCAGTTGGTGGTCCCCAATCTCATGCTACTGCGCGTCGGCGTGCTCCCATGTCTAGGGTGTACACACGCCAGCTCTGTAATTTAAAGGCCAGCGCAACCGCTAATTGGTATGCAGCCAGCTGCCTGCCCTTATAAATTTGCACCCTACTCTATGTTTCCTGATGTGATCTATGTGCCTACTGGCTTAGAGAAAGCTCCCATGCGATATTCCGTGGTTCTGCTTCCTGACTCCTGCGTCCTTTTATTCCGTGTCCATGTCAAGTTCCTGTGGTTACTGGTTCACTGTGATCTTTATCTGTGTCCGTCATTCCTGTTACTGTGCTCCTGGCCTATTCCTGTTGGTTCCTGTTACCATCTGTGCTGACCTCCCATAGCTGGACCCGGATTGGACTTGACCTGCATCATCTACCACCCTGCCCTGACTCTGAGCTGACTAGACAACGAGATCTTCTGCTAGAGACTCAACTTCGCGAGCCACCGCAGGCTATCGCCTGTGGAACACCTGGTGGTACCCAACCACGCAGACCATCCCGCTATTGCGTCGGTGAAGACCAGGGTCGCATATATTCCCGTTCGGTGTCGTGCTAGTACCAGCAGTTGGATGCCATAAGTGGGCCTTATTGCAGCCTTTCCATCAAAGGGAACCCTTCTAACACAACTCTTCCTTCAGGTCCATTAACGCCTGGAGAAAAGTATCTGGATACTTCCCAGATGATCCTGTGGTGGGAGGGCTTATTGCAGGAACTACAGATATTTTAATGTTACACTGGCAGTCCATTGCCATCGGTATTAGGAGTGATGCAAAAATGACGCCGGCAGGGGTGAGAGGATACGCAATCCCATTTAGAACACTTGATCCAAGAGTAAAACAGCACTGATGATGTTACACACTGATCTGCACCTGTCATGGCAGGACCTGACATTAGTCAGGCGGCTGTTGTTTAATCAAATAGATTAGTCTTAGGTCTGTGCAATGTATGATACTCAGGTGGACTTATACTTGCTGACATGATGTACAATTAATTTGAAATGACAAAGAAGAAGTGCTAGCACTGCACTTCCCACGACTTGGACCCGCCTACTTGCCAGCCGGCACTATATTACAGCCTGACTAAGTAACAGCCCCTACAAGCTGGGTTTGTGCTAGAGCAGAAAGTCCAAAGACAAGAAAACAGACAAATAGTGACAGTAAAATCCCTCATGGCGAAAGGGACAAATCCTAAGGCATACTAAAGTCAAAGGTACAAGCAAGTTGAACAAGCGTCACACGTAGAGTATAGAGATACAGAGCAAGAATACTTCCTTAGGTCATGTAATTGAGTGATGAAGAGACTTTTGCAATGGACTGGACCTGCCACCCCCTATTAGTGATATCAGCACACACCACAACATGGTAACACACATTTCAGCTGGATCAGGCAAAATAACTATCCAGCAGACACTACACCTAAACCTGGGTACTTAACCAGGAGAAGTGAGACTGATTGACGCATGATCCTGCTAGTATTTCTAAATATGTCTGATGCATGTTAAAGTTAAATGGTATGGTTGACACTAATTTTATGAATTACAGGGTTAATGTGATGTTTACAACGCATAGACCAGACTATAAAGAGAAGATCTATCACATGTAATGATTAACCATGTTTAACTATCACTGCTCTGTCAGGCTCCAGGTGTATTGAGCCATGGACCACCTGGACAATACGTAGCCACACACCTGGGACCCGAGTCTATATCGGTACCCCGTTTTCACCAGAGCTCGCCGAATAATGGGTTGAACTGTGGTTGTTGGTCCCACCAGACTTCGTTTCACAGGTGCGTGCTTGTCCCGGTGGCGGGCCAAAGGCGGAGGTACAGAGACGTGAGAGAATTGTGGGGTCAGGTAAAAGCAATAGTTGATCAGGACAGGAGCACGATCGGAGTCAGGGATGTAGTAGAAGTCAGGACAACATGCACAAGTGATAGAAGTCAACTACACGAAACGTCGGTCCAAACCGGAAATCACAATAACACGCAGGCATAAGCAACAATCTTTATCTAGGGCACAGGCAACGGTATATCCGACAAAAGAACACAGGAGGGGCAGGTGAATTTAACAGAATTGGCAGCCGGCGTCCGCAGCAAGTATCCTTTCAATCTATGGAAGCCAGTGTGTCGCCAGCCTCGGTAGGCAGGGATCGTGCACAAGGACTTCCAGAGCCGCTTTGGGTATAAAGGAGGGGATGAGAACAGGGCGGTAGTCAGGGGCACAGATAGAAGCAGAGTGTCCTGAAACCCGCTCGCTGTCGCAGGTGCACCCGTGACATGCTTTTTATTGTTTTTAATGATTGATGAAATAATGATAATACATGTATCTTCAAGGTTTGGACTAATAAGGTGTGTTATTATTATTTCCATACATTGGTGTTCAAATATTATACATACATAATAACGTTAATAAATACACGATGCTGTGGCTTGTCATGAAGGAGAGGATGAAGGGGTAATTATTCCGGAGTCCATTCACGATCAAGCGGCCTTCTGTGTGGCAGGGAATTCTGGTCTTTCCGGCGACTCATAAATGGTGTTCCCCCATGTCCACTAGGTGTCGGCTGCCGCTGAAGTTGGCGGAGGGTACTGAGTTCACCCAAGGCCAGCCGCCGGTGCAGGTAGCACGTGTGAAGAACACTTTTGTTTTGAAAATGCAGTGGTTTCAAACTCCGTCGAGTTTTTGTCCCCCCCCTCATTTTCCGTTGCTGTGCACGATGGTCGCCGATGCAACCCAATCCGATTCCGCGTACGCGCCTAAAACCCCAGGGCAATTCCAGGGAAAATCCGCGACAAACCAGAAAAATCAGGTAACCCCGCCGGAAAAAACGCAATTTGGGCCTGTTTAGTAAATGACCCCCCAAGTGTGTCTCACTGCTCTTTTCTCTAACAGTAAAAGCCGCTCTGATCTACACTCAGATCAAGCTGCTACCCCTGTGGCACTGATAAACGCGTCCTGTCAAAGCACCAAGTTCGAGTCTAGTGTAGATCATGACTCGTCTTCTTCTCTCTCTGTTAGGCTGTGCCCCTGTATAGTGAGCTATCCGGGAAGACAGCCGCCCTAGGCTGGGTTCTATCGTTTTTGCAAAGCAGAACACCCCTTTCAAGGGAAACTATATTCAGGTTTTCAAAGCTTTAACCTGATGACACGACCTGCAGCAGTATTTAAAATATTCATCACAGGTTTTTAAGATTCAAAAAACCAGGTTTGACATAGTCAAAACTCCTAATGATGATGACTGCCTAATGATTAAGCTCTCAGCATACCACTCGAATCTCCAGTAACAATAGTAGAAAATGCCATTATGGTACAAATATGGGGGCAGGAACCCCGATTACAGTGATGCGGCGTGTAGAAAGACAAGCGATGCAGGATCGGCAACAGGAATCTTGTAGGGAATACATTTGAAAACAACTATGCTGCGAACAAATAAACAGCTAGTGGCCTCTATGACCTCCAGTGCGGCGACCGTGGTAGGTACACAAAAACCAGATCAGACTGGTGAGACTTCACGATGCATGGTGAGAAGAAGATACTACTCGGTTTCCAAGAATTCTTTAAGGACGTAGTTCTGTTTCAAGAAGTAACTCCCTATGTGAAAAGAGCTAATTGGGCATACAAAAGGGACATGTGCATATTGCATGTTGGAGATGACAGGCCCAAAAGCCATTCAAGATTTGGAAATGCAGTTCGTCCACTATAAAACATTTACTGCTCCCTGATCACTCAAATGCTTCGTGGGCAGCATGCGTAGAAGAACATTTTGGGTCTGTTGGGCTCCCAGAGACAATTTTGCAATGGGGAATCTTTGCCTGGGGGACAACTTGTGACATGATTTCGCGATAGACATTCCATCCCACTCCCGATACCCAGAAAAATTGACTGATGGACACTTTATTTTGAAACCTTGTAGCCAAATCAGGAGCTACATGTGTGTTGTCTAGGAATAAACCCACACTCTGAGATTTTGGTTGTTTTCTTACTTACTATTGGGTCACCCACTCCTAAGAGTACCCGTTACTTCCCTAGTGGAACGTTAGATTTCCGGGAGATATGACATATATCATTGGGCCATAGAGCTGAGCTAGGTCAATTTCATAGGCTATTTCTGCTTCATCCTTTATATGATGACACTATAAACCTTTACAATCTTGTATCATTGAATGTCCTAGGTGCTTCACCAACAAAACACAGTAGTAGTAGAATTAAGTTGCTAAATTTCTGTAGGTCCTATATGTTGAGTTTCCTAAAATTACCCATATTTGTTGATAATAAACAGTTTCACTGATGCACTCCACCCCAAACCTGCCTCGCTCGAAACCCCTAGGGTGTTAGTGGGCCCTCCCCACTAGTAGCTAGCTCACTTATGACACTGCAGTCACGGCTACCTTTGAGGGCAGGAAGACCCTATTGATCCAATATAGTAAATATGTGGGCTCTATTTAATTCGTTCCATCTCTCTTTTAGCTCTTTGTAGGATGGTACTTCTGACAGAGGACTACCTCTGCCTCTCAAACGCGGTACCCCGGTTGCTTGGGCACACATTCTATAGGCGTTCTTTAAAAGGAAAAGATGGGAAATACTCCTGCTACAGGAAACCTTTAAAGCGCAAAACCTCCCTATAATGGCAAGAGGACTAAGCAGTGGGTTCCACGCGATTATTCTCTTGCTTCCAGAGGGTGTCCATCACATTTAAGAAAAAATATAACATTTCAGGACTATTGGCAGAAATTGTCAGAACCAGAATATTTACCATATCTTTAAAGGTACGATTAGAAGACAAAACTATTTTCTATCGCCCAATGTATATATACCACATACTCTCAAGCGAATGGTTGATTGAGAACCTTGCAGTTTGAATCGTTATAAAAGGTTTTTATATGTATTAGGTATAATATCTACTCAAAGAGCATTATTACCACTTAATCTCGGTGGGGGGATGACTGTCCCTTTGCCTGGTTTTTTGTGGAAGTGCACCGATGTGGATGTGTGGGGAGTTTAATTTCTCCTGCGGCTTTGTAATAAGCGCAGAACACAACTCCTAAACTTGATGACATCCTCACAGATTTTCTAAGACTAGAGGACACTCAAAAAAGTTAAAGCTCAAACAAGCCTGAAAGAATTAACTGAAACTTGAGAAATAAGGTTAAGAATCGAATGACAATGGGAAATCAATAAGCTATCATTATCTCTACAAGTTAATATTAGGCACATTTGGAAATAGAGGGAACAGAGCTGCATGAAGCCAGTGCAAGAAAGAAATAAAAGAGCAATGTTTCTCATCCGGTAAAGAAACAGTCTCTGTAACACTATTTCAATTCTTTCACACCACAACACACATCGACAATAATAAAATAGCAGAGGCATTCAGGACTCTCGATTCAGACCTTACAACCTTACAAACAACCACATACTTCTCATGCTCCTCAAATTAGGCCTTAATTGATCCTTAAAACTGTCTAGCTACTAAGAACTAAGCATGATATCGCTACCCTTAACAAGGACTTCTTCAAGAAGAGCTCCATGCGGTTATCCTCTTTCGCCTAAGGGTATTATGTCCCAGGCCAAGACACCCTCCCAGATATTATACATTTTTCATTCCATACTTCAAAACATGTGCAAGCTCAGTCCTTTAAAGAGACAAATTATGAGGTAATCTCTGAAGACACTGTCTCAATTTCCTAAAGAGCGGGAAGTACCTCTTCTAGGGCACAAAGTGACTGTACACGGGTTGCGCCGGGATTAAGCAAATGCGCCCTAACTTAAACTCCCAGGACGTGTAAAGCGTCATACAATACAATAAATGTATGGTATTTCTTAAGTGTCCAACCAACTATAAATTTCTTCTTAATCCGAAAAAAGCTTAGAGCAAAAAACAAGAGTCTTTTGACAGAAAATACACAAAGCTACAGAAAAAGTAAATGTACTTTTAAACAATTTAAAAAAAAGACTACAGGAACACTTTAAGGAAAAAAAAAGATTAAAATCAAATACGAGCCTTATACATGAATTTGATCTGAACGGGTAAAAACGTGTCTATCGAATGCAGAGCTGAAGTTAAGCGTTACGAAAAATGGATGTACGCTTTCCCGCAGGTTGGACACGAATCAGAGTGCAGACAGCTGAGTATGTAAACAGTCGACCTGGAATGGCGCGTCCTTCTTATAGCACGCTTTGTATTGCATGCGACATGGTTTACCAGAGCTTGGTGCGTGCACTGCCCTCGGGAGTTAAGGGAGGAGGGTGGGGGAACAGTTGTCATCACTTGTCACGACGTGGTATTCTATGACCATGGACACAGTGCCAAGCATCCTGTGTCAGGGGCACAGAATGGGGTCATTCTAACCCCAAGGTAATGGTTATGCTTAGGTCAAAATACATTTGGAGGTGTTTCCTTTAAAAGTTTACTCAGTTTTATTGCGTTTTTTTGGATCTTTTTTATTCAAGGATATTATCAAGTCCCCACATATGTGTTGCACCTACCTCAGGTCTAAGCGTTCTGACAACTTATCCTTTTAGCAAGAGTCATCACTGTGAATCGGGTGCTGACAACAAACACTCTCCCAATATGTTTGGTCCTCCCCCGTGACACTTCTTGTATCACAATAAGCTTTTGTTCGTGTTTAAGAATAAGCTCCACCTTGTTCAAGAACAAAACATGGGGGACGAGACCTCACACGCAGTTCTCAGAGACGGTTAAACCCCCCCCCCACAAAAATGTTATTAGGGGCCTATGGTTTTCTAGGTGCTCCCCGTTCTCAGAAAAAAACTCCATCAAACTGTTCAAACACATGGTACAAAACTCTGCACTTCCTTTCAAATATCAATGCTTCTATCCCGTATATTCTACGACTGGAGATGTCCTGCCCCACAGAATTTGTCTTGTCTCGTATGTGTCTTTAGTATTTGTTTAAAGGCACTGTACTCAGGATTCAGGAATCAGCCTATCAACACACTCGCTCCAACTGTAATAAACTGGATTGTTAAGTGATAGTTAAGCATGTCTATATAGTGTATCGCTAAGGGTCTTATATATGTCCATGGTGATCTGTTACCCCCGTTTAAAGGAAATCTATACCCGTTTTTGGAAGCAAAATACCAAGCCCCCATACAGGGTGGCCGGTGGATTTAAACATTTTTTTAGGATAATATTAGCAATGAATTGTAATACATACAATAAAAGCTTATCACTTTCCTTCTCTCCCATTGTACCGCAATTACTGCTAGTCCTCTATTGGTTAAATAGGCCAGCTATTCCCTCCGCGACTGGTGCACCTGCTACTGCCAATTAGGCTCAGTGGTAGTAGTTGGTGTGGCATAGCTAGGACTGGAGCGCGGCCTCTTAAACAAACTTACTGGACAATCTCTTTAAATTGCTGCTACGACCTGTCATTTGGTTTATGATTTTATACTGAAAACAGAATTCCCTCTAAATGTGTCCTTAAATGGAGACCTTTGGCAAGTGCTGTAGACCACTCCGACTAGATATATGTTACATATGTTGATGTTCCCATATCCTACCCATACTACCCATACTAGCTATAGGACAACACAATATAAACTATAGGGGCCATGCTTTCAAGCTTGGCCTATATATTTACTTTGCTTGTATTGCTTATTTTCTTACCAACAGTAAATGATGTGCCTGGAAATCTACAGACCAGACCCTAATATAACATATTAACGTAAGTGATGCACGAGTAAAGTCATAGCATGTATATAGGTTACATCACATCTTGTTTTTTGGTAGCTTTCAGCGTCAGTATTCATCAGCTGTGGCTGTACATATAAGAACAAATAACATATTACTGGCAGGTTGATGACACCTTTTTTGGCGGCCAAATGCACAGTATGGGGCGATGTATGTTTGTGTAGCTGTGGCTTTTTCAGCTTTTTTTAGAACTTTTGTGGCACATGTCCCTTTCACGCATGTTTTTGGGCCAGAGTACAAACAACCTTCAAAGTTGTTATGATAAGTTTTAATGGCATTGTTCCCTGATTTATAATTTTTTATCTCTTGAAATCGTCAAAATTATAAAGTCCTAAACAAGATGTAGCGAGCACTAAATGCTGTGGGTGCCGTTTCTGCGAGACAAACTTTTCCCGAATGCTCGGTGCCTCCTTCTCGAATAAACGAACCCCTATTGAAGTCCATGTGGAGACTCGAGCATTTTCAAGGAGACCAGGCTGCTGCACAGGGAAGCTTGGCTCCAAACACCTGGAAACCCTCTCAGAAAATGATGGAAACAACACGGAATGGGACAGGAAACAGCAGGGGAACCATGCATGGATCCTCTAGGCTGCTTAAAATCGCATCACCATTAGCCAAAAATTATGGCAACAGCATGGCGATGACAGAGTGACCGAATTAGGTAGATAGCATCTAAAACATCCAATAATTGACCCTGACACTAATGAAGACGGCATGCAGAGGCAGCGGTAGCAACGCGGCTCAGAGAGTGGCATGGCGCATACCCCAAATAGACTCAGGCTTCAAACCATTTAAAAATTCTTTGGCGAAGGATACACGTGTAACTACTGTTTATCAGGTATTTGCCTGGGTATGGCGAGAGAGGAACCAAAGGAGGCGAGGAAGAAGCGCTAAAATGATTTCCTATGTAGGAACAAAGAGAGTGACGGTATATTAGTCAAAACACAGCATGGTGGCAACATCGGACCAAAATTCATACGAATCTGTGGAAACACCCGAAAATGAGCTGAACAGCTCGTTTGATAAGGGAGGACGACATGTGGAGGCAGCACAGGGACGGACTTCCATGATTAAGAGAGCGACAGTATGGGAAGCACATATTGCGCTGGTATGATTGAAACTTCAAGTCTCAGCTGGCGGCGACGAGATGCGCCGAAGTTCCATATTTTCTGGTGAAATACCTGAAAATCTGCCTGACACACGCTCGTTTGATAGGGGATGAGTAGTTGTATATCCTACTCTCGCGCTCACGTCTGGGGTATAGACACGTTAAAAGTTGGTTTACGCATGGAGACATGGTGGGACAGCTGTGAGGTCCTGGAGGCGAAAATGGACAGGAAACAGCAGGAGGCAGATAAATGCATTGGATGCTTCTGGGCTGCATAATCTTGGATGGACGCTGCGGTTCCCCCGGTGCCAGGGCGAGCTTAGCTGTCAACTTCTCGCTCCCCCCCCCTCCGGTCCTCCGTCGCTCCGCCTGGCACCAAGGCGCTCCGTGGCGTGAGGCGATCTTGCTGGGGGTGACAAAAGTGGCCGGCCGTGTGTGGCCTTGCCCCCATGGCCGGAGAAGCGTTTACTTTGAAAAAAGTTATAATTTTCAAATGCAGACGCAGTCATTTGAATAGTTTCATTTAGGGAATTCAAGGTTTCTTTTCTACGGTTGAAAAAGACACTTGTCCATCAGTTCAACCAAGGAAGGATTGGATGATGGGGGAATAGCATAGCGGTTTATTTGTTAATAGTTTTTTCGAAATGGGGGTTTTTTTCCATATTAAGAGCGTACAATTGGGGCATGCATATTGCATGCTCTGATTGAAACTTCAGGTCTCCAGCATGGCGGCGGACAGATGGGCTAGTTCCATTAATATATGTGAAACACCCGAAAATTGTCGGCCTGAACAGCTCGTTTGAGTTTTAAGGGGCAATGATATGGAGGCAGTAAAGTAGTAGTAGATTAAAGGTGCTGCGTTAAAACATATGTATAGTGGATCTTATGGGATGGAACGTGCGGTCCACGTCCCGCCGTCGAGTCATTTTCTGTCCAAGCCCTGCCTACTC
Source organism: Engystomops pustulosus (assembly GCA_019512145.1). NCBI lineage: Eukaryota > Metazoa > Chordata > Amphibia > Anura > Leptodactylidae > Engystomops > Engystomops pustulosus. The sequence continues at coordinate 99,845,629 of CM033643.1, forward strand.
GGCTCCTCCCCACCAAAATAGGCCTGGTGGGGCGAAAGAAGCGTTTTTCTTTTAAATTCATTTCTCAAAGACAGGGCGGGGGCTACAAACAGATTTAAGAACCGTTATTGTATAAGATCAAGTGTCAGACTGCTTCTATAAATAATTAGGCGTGGTTTATGTGTGTGAGGGGAACGAAAACCAGATTGCCAAGAAGCCTGCAATATACTATCGCGTAAATGATAAAAGTTTGGCAGTAATATTTGTGGATAACACCGGCAGGGTGCGTGACAAGTTAACAAGTGTTGATTGTGAAACAACAGAACCAAATTCTGCCTGACACAGCTTGTTTGCTAAGTGGACCTGTAAGGGAGGCAGTAAGGTAGTGTAGATTAAAGGCTGCTGCGTTACAAAACAGTTAGTTGGATCTAGGGATGGAGCTGGCTGTCCACTGCGCTGCGAGACTTTCCCTCCTGTCCAAGCCCATGCCTCTCGACTCCGTCCCTCCCATAAATGGGCTGAGGGGCCAGAAGCGTTTTACTTTGAGAAACAATTAAATTTCCAAGCAGTGTCGGGGGCTTAACAAACAGCACTTTAAGAAACCCTTTGTATAGATCAAGTGTAGTACGTTTATAAGTAATTGGCTTATTAATGGCGGGTGCAGGGAATGTAAAAAGATGGAGCACGAAGCGCGAAATAATATCGGTTAAATGAATAAGTTTGGGCAGTTTATTTTTGTGGATAACAACAACAGGGTGGGACCAAGTGTTAGACAAGTTTGATGTGGAAGCACATGAAAACAACCCAAACTTCTGTCCTGACACAGCTCGTTTTGGCTAAGGGGACGATGTTGGGGTAGAGGCAGCTATTGGACGACTTTGGAGGCGCTATGGAGATGAGTGGGGAGGTAGAAGGAGGACAGTGTGGAGGACGCTTGTACAGAAGACAGTGGAGCTGACTATGGAGAAAACTCAGAGGACCGGGTGGGTGGCCCTCCAAAAAAAGTAAATTACATAGAGTCCCTGTATGTTGCACTCCCAAAAATGTTTAAAAACAAGGACGGGAGGGGGCCTCCGAAAAAATGAACTACAAGTAGAGTACTATAGCTAGAGCCAGTAGGCCCCGGCAAAAAAAGAGCAACAGTTTCCCTCTTTAGTGTACAAGAGTAGGAGAAGGAGGTAACTGAGGAGGAGGGAGTGCAAACATTATTCAGGTGAAGATTCTTTCAACTGGAAATCCTGAGAAATCCACGGATTTATTCATCTTGATAAGAGGTCAGCCTGTCGCCACAGGCAGCTGTCAGTCGACAGGCGTGTTACGCTTAATCAGAATGATTGCCAACCAGCTGCACTGAAAACCGCGCTCAGACACATGCTAACGGCAGGCAGGCAAGAACCTCCAAGGGTCAGACGCCAGTTTGAGGCCACAGGTCCAGCTTGAAACCCAGTAGTGTAGAGAGCTGTGTGGATGATTTAAGGACGATGGTAGGCAGCTACGTAATCCCCTCCCACTCTTTGTAAAGATCAGCCATACTCTGCGAGACTGGGAAGGTGACGTGTCTGCTGGGGTGACCATAAAATTGGCAAAGGCCTTGTAAGCGAACCATGCACAGTGTGGGACAAGCTGCCGTGTCGGCATACTCTCCATGAGCTAACGTCCCGCAGAAAGGACGCCTTCGACGCTGCGCTTTCCGAAGGGGAAATACATCACACAGCTCCCTACAACTACTGGGTTTCAAAGCTGGACATGTGGCTCAAACTGGCGCTGTACGCCTTGGAGGTTCTTGCCTGCCCTGCCGTTAGCATGTTGTCTGAGCGGGTTTTCAGTGCAGCTGGTGGCATCATTACTGATAAGCGTACACGCCTGTCGACTGACAGCGCTGACAGGCTGACGCTTATCAAGATGAATAAATCCTGGATTTCTCAGGATTTCCAGTTGAAAGAAGCTCAACCTGAATAATGTATGCACTCCTCCTCCTCATTTACCTCCTTCTCCTACTCTTTGTACACTAAAGCAGAGGAAACTGGCTATTTTTTGCCGGGGCCTACTGGCTCTAGCTATAGTACTCTATGTATTTAATTTTTCTGGAGGGCCACCTACCCGGTCCTCTGTTTTAAACAATTTTTGGGAGTGCAACATACAGGTACTCTATGTATTTAATTTTTCTGGAGGGCCACCCACCCGGTCCTCTGGTTTTTCTCCATAGCAGCCTCCACATGTCGTCTGTACAGCTGCCTCCACACGTTGTCTCCATTGCTACCTCCACACATCATCTCCATAGCTGCCTCATACCCCAATCGTCCCCTTAGCCAAACGAGCTGTGTCAGGCAGAAGGTTTGGTTGTTTTCATTGCTTCCACATCAAACTTGTTTATACACTTGGTCACCACCCTTTGGTTGTTATCCACAAAATAACAACTGCCCAAACTTATATCATTTACCGATATTATTTCGCGCTTGGCTTCCTCTGTTTTACATTCCCCTGCACCCGCCATTATGAAGCCAATTAACTTATAAGACACGTACTACACTTGATCTTTATACAAAAGTTTCTTAACAGTGCTTGTTTGTTAGCCCCCCCACTGCTTGAAAATTTAATTGTCTTCTCAAGTAAAAAACGCTTCTGGCCCCTCAGTCCCATTTTGGGAGGGACGGAGTGAAGAGGCAGGGCTTGGACAGGAGAAAGGCTCGCAGCTGCAGTGGACAGCCAGCTCCATCCCTAGATCCAACTAACTGTTTTTTACTGCAGCAGCCTTTAATCTACGACTACCTTACTGCTCCCTTACAGTCCACTTAGCAAAAAGCTGTGTCAGCAGAATTGTTTGTTGTTCCACATCAACTTGTTAACTTGTCACCACCCTGCTCGGTTATCACAAAATTACCTGCCAAACTTTTATCATTTACGGATAGTATTTCAGCGCTTCTTGCGCATCTGTTTACATTCCCCTCACCCGCCATAATGAAGCCAATTACTTATAAGAACAGTACTACACTTGATCTTATACAAAAGGTTCTTAGAAGTGCTGTTTGTAGCCCCCGCCTGCTTTGAAAATTATAATTTAAAAGAAAAACGCTTCTTGCCCCCAGGCCTATTTTGGGTGGGGAGGAGCCGAGAGGCAGGGGCTTGGACAGGAGAAAGCTCGACGGGGAGCGGACCGCCAGCTCCATCCCAAGATCCAACTAACATAGTTTTAACTGCAGCACCTTTAATCTACTACTACTTTACTGCCTCCATACATTGTCCCCTTATCAAACGAGCTGTGTCAGGCAGAATTTTCGGGTGTTTCACCAGATATATAATGGAACTCGGCCCATCTGTCGCCGCCATGCTGGAGACCTGAAGTTTCAATCATAGCAGTGCAATATGCATGCCCCATATTGTCGCTCTTAATCATGGAACCATTTCCGAAAAAACTATTAAAAATAGAACCGCTATGCTATTCCATCATCCAATCCCTTCCTTGGTTGAACTTGATGGACAAGTGTCTTTTTTCAACCGTAGAAACTATGAATTCCTAAATGAAATATTCAAATGACTGCGCTTGCTTTGAAAATTATAATTTTTTCAAAGTAAACGCTTCTGGCCCCCAGGCCCATTTTGGGGGGAGGGGGGGAGCCGAGAGACAGGGGCTTGGACAGGCGAAAGCTCGCCTGGCAGCGGACCGCCAGCTCCATCAAAAGTATTGACTTTTGCGCAACTAGGTACCATTTGTGACGAATTGTGCAGGGAGACTTGCGAATGTTTTCTATTAGCTCTTAGTGACACCCATATCCTCTCAAACACTAGTGGACAATTTATTCTAGGCGTTTGATTGAATTAGCCACAGTCCTGACGATTTTTTTTTTTTACTTTTTTTTTTTTTCAAACTAAAAGATCTCATCCAGTCACAGCACAATCCAGTTGTGTGCTGCATGTGTAGGGTAGAAAATAGCATACAAAGAATACCCAACTGGCTTCTCTTAGCGAAACACATAAAAGCCTACATATGATATTTTTTTTTTATTTGCTGTGCGGCCTTGCTAGCCTAGTAGTGCAGCTAGTACCATATTGTACGAATTTGCAGGAGACTTGCGAACGTTCTATTTAGTAGTGACCACACATACATCGCAACACCTAAGTGTTTCAAACATGAAAGTCATCACAGGCACAGCACAAAATACAGTGTGTGCTGTCAGTGTTAGGTTAGCAATCTATCCATAGCATCATCATATCTTTGTGGTTGCTGTGTGATTTCTTCTGATCGTTTTGTTAAGAAAAAAAAAACACAAAAAAACCCACAAAACAAAAAACTAAAAAAAGTTAACCAGTTATCACTCTTAAAATGTTAACCCGAGGGCTAGGGTAAGAGAGCAGGGATCCACATACGCAGGTCATAGCCATGAGTCCTGGCGGGCAGTTTGTCGAGACACCACCTGCTATGAGGGAGTAGGGGAAGCACCGATGCTACCACGTCCCTAGGTTCATTTCTACCTTTACTGGGGACGGTGGCCGTGGGTAGAGCACTGTTTGAGGCCAAGAACAGTGCGAACAGGTATGTCATGGATTGCGGGCACAAGCTTTAGCCATTTGTCCACCAGTCAGACTTCCACCAGTCCCCCATGTCCGAACATCAGCACTTCCTCCAGATCCCTCCCCTAGCGCTCCTTCCCCCCAGCTCTGCCCCACCCTACCAGAAGGAAATTTGGCATTTGCAACCGGCATACTCTGAGAACTGTTTTCTGGACCCTTCCCACAGTTCACAAACCACTTGTCCGGTTACTGCTGACTCTTTCGCGATGCCCAGGATTTTCCACCAGTCCGCAGTCTGTGGGTGATGTATGACATTGTGGCATAGGAGAAGGTTGTGTTAAAGAGGTGTCGGAACGGATAAGAGACACGTTTGTCAGACAGTGGTGAAGTTGTTGTCAGGGCAGAAGTCCAAGGGCGGGGAGCAGACTGAGGGATCGGACAGGATGTCATGAGGTGACAGACCCAAGCTGGGTTGATAGGCCTGGGTGAACACATGTTGAGATGGTGCGACGTCCTCATGAGACAGGTCGGAAAAGGCATGGTTGGGCCCAAGACGAGAGAAGCAAGTACCAGAGCTGGTGGCCATAAAGCACTAAAGTTGTTTTAGTTTAGGTGAAAGCTCCGGTTGCGAGTGCTAGATTTACGGAAGTCTGGAGGTTCTTAAAGAAATACCGGATGACGACGGAAATGTGGGTGCTGACACCTGGTGTCCACACCAGGATCAGCAGGGGTTCCCCATACCAGCTTAACCACCACCATATCGGCGCACTATGAAGGCTAAACACCCCAACTCAATTGCGGACCAAGGCCTTCCCTCCCGCCGGCACACCACATTCCTTCCCTGTGTCACCTGCGCCTTCTGCCTATCAGCCCCCCCTTCCAGGACCCCGGACCCACACCTCACGAGGTGCAAAAACCACACCTTCGCCTAATATCCTCCACAGCATTCAACCATGCTCCAGCGCACGTCCAAGCTCTCTATTACCCAGACGATGGAGCGCAGATGAAATAAGAAGCATCCCACCCCAACCTCGCCCAAGCCCCAACGTCCACATCTCCAAATTCTCAGCCTGAAATGCCTCTTCGCAACCTCATGGCGGCGGCCGACCCTAGTATGCGGTCCCCCAGCCACAAGCTACTTTCCCGATGTGCGCCATCCCAGCCCTGCCATCAGCCACGGGTCAGACACAACTTCATCCGTGCCCTGACCAACACCCGTTTCTGACAAGGTCCACTGCCCAAGCCGGACACGTGGACGTAGTCGTGCGGCCGGGCAGGGCCACTATATGCGCTATGGGTAATGGTGTTAATCTTGGTGGAGCTGGGAACGAGTCTGACCCGTGGGGCTGGTATATACTGCCGACGCGAGGATTGTCGGGGCCTACCGGTTCCAGGTCTCTCAGCCCTGTATGCCTCCTCATCCTCCCAGTTCCCTCCTCCACACTCCTTCCTCCATCCCAACATTCGGGGCATGGCGCTATCATCGGTAGCTCTTGGCCAGCAGCACGTGCCGTCTGCTTAAGCGGACAGCAGGCGGTGCTACAATGCTGAGCCTAGGCGATAAAAGGCACACCGCCCAAGAGCTATTACAGGTGCATCACGGTCAGACTGGATCTGTGTGCTGCACTTTAACTGAAGCTAGTGCCTGTTGATTTACACGGCCTTAACGCTGTGGCGGCTCTAAAAAATCGGCACGACTTGACAAGTTGCCTGCCTGGCCCATGTGTTAAAATCTCATAGTTCGATTTGCTGTCACGAAGGTCCGCCGCATCTGTGCGCATTTAGAAAGTTCCACCAGATGCTGCCCACTCTCAGGGCAGTCGCAGTGCCTCCTCCAACTGCCACGCTCACCGACGTTGCGACCGTTGCCATGAGGTGGAATTCAACATTAACCGTGTTATTCAGAGTTACAGCATGCGCAGAGCGCTTGTAAACTGCCAGATGTCAACTTCCACCAGAACTGGTTATCGGTCAGTTCAGTCTTCCGTAAGTCTACAATGAGAGAGTGACATGGATTGTCCTGATATCTGTCAGGTGCCTGAGTAACTTTGAGGAGTCACAATGGGCAGTGGCAAATGCCGCCCATTATCAGCCTCACATCCGCCCTGTCTTGCCTGTTTGAAAAACTCTCTGGTCAGCAGAAGTCGGAATACTTTGCCTCGTCACAAGAGATGGGGGGGAAAGATTCCTTGGTGAGAGCCAAGCACCCTCGTCTGATTTCTCAGGCCTATTTGGAGGAGGTGAGGAGGAATGATCGGAGGAAGCAAGAGGAGATGTTGGCGACATCAGGAAGGGGAGCATTCTCACTCATTATACTGTTTAGGCGTGTTTGGCAAAGAAGAGAGCTTGGAGGAAGGGGAAATGGATCTGTGCACATATGAGATTTCATGTCTAGGCGTTGCCTATTCCGTGACCCGCGCGTTCAAAGAAATTTATTCCAGCACCGTCTTACTGGGTAATTCAGCTCCCTGGGACCCACGGTACAAGCAAATTTTTCCACTGCTTCTCCCTGGAAGAGGAAGAGTGGGAGATGCATGAATACCAGCAGGCCGTGGTGCACAGCTGAAACATTATTTCCCTATGAAAAGCGCTAGCGTCAGAGGGTCTTCTGCGGACAGTTAGCTAGGGAGAGTATGGCCGAGCACGGCAGACTTGTCACCACACGGCAGGGTTCGCGTTTACAAGGCCTTTGCAATTTTATGGTCACCCCAGCAGACACGTCACCTCCCAGTCTCTGCAGAGTTAGGCTGATCTTTACAGAAAGAGTGAGGTGAGGGATTACGTAGCTGACCTACCATCGTCCTATAATCATCCACACAGCTCTCTACAACTACTGGGCTTTCAAGCTGGACATGTGGCTCAAACTGGCGCTGACGCCTTGGAGGTCTTGCCTGCCCTGCGTTAGCATGATGTCTGAGCGCGGTTTTCAGTGCAGCTGGTGGCATCATTCTGATTAAGCGTACACGCCTGTCGACTGACTCAGCTGCCTTGTGTACAGGCTGGACGCTTATCCAAGATGAATAAATCCGGATTTCTCATGATTTCCAGTTGAAAGAAGCTTCCTGGAATAATGTATGCACTCCCCTCCTCAGTTACCTCCTTCTCCTACTCTTGTACACTAACAGCAGAGGAAACTGGCTCTTTTTTGCCGTGGCCTACTGGCTCTAGCTATAGTATCTATTTGTGTTCATATTTTTGGGGCCACCTCCCCAGGTCCTGTGTTTTTACACATTTGGGAGTGCAACATACAGGTACTCTATGTAATTACTTTTTTTCTGGAGGTGCCACCCACCCGGTCCTTCTGGTTTTCTCCATAGTCAGCTCCACTGTCGTTCTTACCAGCGCTCACCGTGTCCACATTTCCTCCTGCACATCATCCCCATACGCATCTCATAGTGCAAAGTCGTCCAATAGCTGCCTCTCCCCCAACATCGTCCCCTTAGCAAAACGAGCTGTGTCAGGAAGAATTTGGTTGTTTTCATGTGCTTCCACATCAAACTTGTCTATACACTTGGTCCCACCCTTTGGTTTGTTATCCACAAATACAACTGCCCAAACTTGATCATTTAACCGATATTATTTCGCGCTGTGCTTCCTCATGTTTTACATTCCCTGCACCCGCCATTATGAGAGCCAATTAACTTATAGAGACAGTACTACACTTGATCTTTATACAAAGAGTTCTTAAAGTGCTGTTTGTTAGCCCCCGACTGCTTGGAAAATTATAATTGTCTTCTCAAAGTAAAAACGCTTCTGGCCCCTCAGTCCCATTTATGGGAGGGGACGGAGTGAGAGGCATGGGCTTGGACAGGAGGAAAGTGCTCGCACGCAGTGGACACCAGCTCCATCCCTAGATCCAACTAACTAGTTTTAACGCAGCACCTTTAATCTGACTACTACCTTACTGCTCCTTACAAGTCCACTTAGCAAAAAGCTGTGTCAGGCAGAATTTGTTCTGTTGTTCTCACATCAAACTTGTTAACTTGTCACCACCCTGCTCGTGTTATCACAAAATTACCTGCCAAACTTTTATCATTTACGGATATTTTCAGCGCTTCTTGGCAATCTGTTTCAGTTCCCCTCACACACATAACCACGCCAATTATTTATAAGAAGCAGTCTGACACTTGATCTTATACAATACAAGGTTCTTAGAATGCTGTTTGTACCCCCGCCCTCTTGAAAAGTGATATTTAAAAGAAAAACGCTTCTTCGCCCCACCTAGCCTATTTTGGTGGGGAGGAGCCGAGTAGGCAGGGGCTTGGACAGAAAATGAGCTCGACGCGGGGGACGTGGACCGCCAGCGTCATTCCCAAAGATCCACTTACATGTTTTAACGCAGCACCTTTATATCTACTACTACTTTACTTGCCTCCCATATCATGTGGCCCCTTAAAATCAAACGGAGCTGTTCAGCAAATTTTCGGGTGGTTCACCATATATTAATGGAATCTATCGCCCATCTGTCGCCGCCAGACTGGAGACCTGAAGTTTCAATCATGAGCAGTGCAATATGATGCCCCAATTGTGCGCTCTTTATCATGGAAAAAAACCCATTTCACGAAAAAACTATTACAAAATGAACCTGCTATGGCTATTCCCATCATCCAATCCCTTACCTTGGTTGAACATGATGGACAAGTGTCTTTTTCAACCGTAGAGATGAAAAAACTATGAATTCCCTAAGTGAAATATTCAAATGACTGCCTGCATTTGGAAAATTATAATTTTTTCAAAGTAACGCTTCTGGCCCCCAGGCCCATGGGGGGGCAAGGGCCGGAACGTAGCCCACGTGCATCGGCCCACTACTCTATGTCCACCCACACCCCCCAGCCACCCCAGAATTCCGCCTCTCTCAACCGCTGGTCACGTGCATGTCCTGCCTCTGAGCTGCGCTCCCGAGGGCGTGGTGAGCGACGGGTAGGAGCCGGGGAGGGGGTGGGGGGAGCCGAGAGACAGGGGCTTGTACAGGCGAAGCTCGCCCTGGCAGCGGGACGGGGGGGAAACCGCAGCGCCATCCAAGATTATGCAGCTCCAGAAGCATCCATGCATTTTACTGCCCCTGCTGTTTCTGTCCATTTCGGCCTCCAGGACCTCAAGCGTCCACAATGTCTCCATGCGCAACTTTTAACGGTCTATACCCCAGACGCTGGAGCGCGAGAGGAGAGGATAGACAGAACATACATCATCCCCTTATCAAACGAGCTGTGTCAGGCAGAATTTTCAGGTATTTCACCAGATACATAATGGAACTCGGCGCATCTGTCGCCGCCATGCTGAAGACTTGAAGTTTCAATCATAGCAGCGCAATATGGATGCCCCATACTGTCGCTCTTAATCATGGAAGTCGTCTCCATGGCTGCCTCCACATGTCGTCCCCTTATCAAACGAGCTGTGTCAGGCTCATTTTTCGGGTGTTTCACAAGATACGTTATGGAACTTGGTCACTATGTTGCCACCATGCTGTGTTATTGACTAAATATACCGTCAACCTTTTGTTCACATAGGAAATCATTTCAGCGCTTCTTCACCACCTCCTTTGGTTCCTCTCTGCCGCCTTAACCAGGCAAAATACTGATACATACAGTACTACACGTTATCCTCGCCAAAAGGAATTTTTTAAATTGGTTTGAAGCCTGAGTCCATTTGGGGTATGTCACCATGCCACTCTCTAGCCTGCCGCTGCTACCGGTGCCTCTGCATGCCGTCTTCTATAGTGTCAGGGTCAATTATTGGATGTTTTAGATGCTATCTAGCCTCATTCGGTCACTCAGTCATCGCCATGCTGTTGCCCATAATTTTGGCATAATGGTGCGATTAAGCATTCTCTGAGGCATCCATGCATGCTGCCCCTGCTGTTTCCTGTCCATTTCCGTGGTGTTTCCATCATTTTCTGAGGTTTCCAGGTGTTTGGCCAAGTTTCCCTGTGCAGAGCCTTGGTCCCCTTGAAAAATGCTCGAGTCTCCCATTGACTTCAATGGGGTTCGTTATTCGAGAGGAGTACTCGAGCATCGGGAAAAGTTTGTCTCGAATAACGGGCACCCAAGCATTTTAGTGCTCGCTCATCTCTAGTTAAGACCTTTAGTGATTTGACGATTTAAAGATGATAAAATTGATAAATCAGGGAACAATGCATAAAACTTAGTCATAACAAACTTTGAAGGTTGTTTGTCTTAGGCACAAAAACATTTGTGAAAGTGGACATGTGCCACAAAAAGTCTAAAAAAAAGCTGAAAAAGCCAAGCCTACACAAACATACATGCGCCCCATACTGTGCATTTGGCGGCAAAAAGGATGTCATCACCTGCCAGTATATGTATATGTTCAGTATATGCAGCCACAGCTGATGAATATATGCTGAAAGTAGCCAAAAAACAAGATGTGAATTTAAACATATATACAGCTATGACTTTACGTGCATCACTTTACTTTAACATATGTAATATATTAGGGTGTGTCTGGTAGATTTCCAGGCCCATCATATTACTTTGGTAAGAAAATAAAGCAATACAAGCAAAGAAATATATAGGGCCAAGCTTGAAAGCATGGCCCTATATATTATATTGTTGTCCATATAGCTAGTATGGGTTAGTATGGGAGGAATGGGAACATACAACATATGTAACATATATCTACAGTCGGAGTGGCTACAGCACTTGCCAAAGGTCTCCATTTAATGTACACATTAAAGGGAATCTGTCTTCAGGTTATAAATCATTAAACCAAATGACAGGTTCGTGTAGCAGCATTTAAAGGAGTTGTCCAGTAATGTTTGTTTACAGAGGCCAGCGCTCCAGTCCTAGCTACTGCCACACAACTACTACTCACTGAACCTAATGCAGTAGAAAGTGCGCCAGTGGTCGGGATGGGATAGCTGGCCTCTGTAACCAAATAGAGGACTAGCAGTAATGGGTAGCAATGGAGAAGGAAAGTATAAGCTTTTATTGTATTGTATTACAAATTCATTGCTAATATTATCCTAAAAAAATGTTTTTAAATCCACCGGCCACCCTGTCATGGGGGCTTGTCTTTTTGCTTCAAACAGTATAGATTTCCTTTAAAAGGGGTAACAGATATACACATGGACATATATAAAGACATTAGCGGAAACATAGTAAGACATGCTTATACTCTCATAACAATCCAGTTTATACAGTTGGGCGAGTGTTGATAAGTGCTGATCCTAGAATCCTGATACAGTGCCTTAATACAAATACTAAAGACACATACGAGACAAGACAAATTCTGTGGGGCAGACATCTCCAGCAAATATACGGGATAGAAGCATTGATATTGAAAGGAAGGACAGAGTTTTGTACCAGTGTGTGAGCAGTTTTGATGGAGTTTTCTGAAACGGGGATGCACCTAGAAAAACCATAAGCCCCTAATAACATTTTTGTTGGTTTCAGTCTCTGAGAACTGCGTGTGCAGGTCTGTCCCCCATGTTTTGTTGAACCAAGGTGGAGCTTATTCTTAAACAGACAAAAGCTTATTGTGAATACAAGAATGTCATCTAGGGGTAGGACAAACATATGGAGAGTTTTTGTGCAGACCCGATTCACAGTGTGATCTTGTAAAAAGGTAAGTGTCAGAATCTTAGACCTGAGGTATGAACACATATGTGGGACTTGATAATATCTTGAATAAAAATAGATTCCAAAAACAGCAATAAAACTGAGTAAACTTTTAAAGGAAACCTACCACTCCAAAATGGCTATTTTGACCTAAGCATACCATTACCTTGGGGTAAAATGACCCCATTCTGTGCCCCTGACACAGGATGCTTGGCACTTGGTCATGGTCATAAGAATACACGCATCTTGCATGTGTGAAACTGTTCCCCCCACCCTTCCTCCCTTACTCCCGAGGGCCAGTGACGTCACCAAGCTCTGGGAAAGCACTGGCGCATGCAATACAAAGCGGATGGCCGTGTGAAATTAAGATACAGAACGCATGCGCCAGTGCTTTCCAAGAGCTCAGTGAGCTCGGTGATTGTGACCAATCACCAAGCGTGCACTGAATGGGGTACCAAATTGCGGAAAGAGGGTACCATTCACTCTTATTCTGTAAAGCGATGTAACTCTGTCAAAAGCCTTCTTGGCATCAGAGCCGAGAAGAACTTATGGCTGTTTGTTCTGGATCACCGTTCCACGAGTCAAATTACCATACATGTATTATCTTTACTTTGATGACGCTTTACAAAGCCTGGGAGTTAAGTTTAGGGCGCATTTTGCTTAATCCCGGCAGCAACACTGTGTCAGTCACTTGCTGCCACATAAAGATGGTACTTCCGCTCTTTAGGGAAAATTGAGACATGGGCTTCAAGAGATTACCTCATAAATTTGTCTCTTTAAAGGACTGAGCTGCACATGTTTGTGAAGTAGGGAACTGAAAAATGTATAATTAATCTGGAGGCTGTCTTGGCCTGGGCATATACCTTAGGCGAAAGAGGATAACACCGAATGGAGCTCTTCTTGAAAGAAAGGCCTTGTAAGGGTAGCGATATCATGCTTAGTGTTAGTAGCTAGCAGTTTTAAGGAATCAATTAAGGCCATAATATTTTGAGGAGCATGAGAAGTATGTGGTGTAAGGTTGTAAAGGTCTGAATAGAAGGTCCTGAATGCCTCTGCTATTTTATTTATTGTCATGTGTGTTTGGTGGTGAAAGAATTTGAAATAGTTAAAGAAGGTTTTCTTTAACAGGATGAAACATTTTCTCTTTTTCTTTCTTTCTTGCAGTCATGAGTCTGTTCCCTCTATTTCCAATAGTGCCTAATATTTACTTGTAGAGATTAATGATAGCTTAGATGATTTCCCATATAGTAGATTCTTAACCTTATTTCTAAGTTCAGTTAATTCTTTCAGGGCTGTTTGAGCTTTAGACTTTTTATGAGTGTACTCTAGCTTAGAAATCTGTGAGAGCATCAAGTTTAGGAGTTGTGTTCGGCCCTTATTAAAAGCAGCAGGAGAAATAAACTCCCCACACACCACAATCTGGTGCACTTCCCACAGCAAAGGGACAGTCATCCCGCACCGGAATTAAGTGTATAATGCTCTTTGAGTAGATCTAATACCTCATACATATAAAAACCTTTTATAACGATTTCAAATTCAAGGTCTCAATCAACCATTCGACTTGAGATGTATTTGGTATATATACATTGGCGATAGAAATTAGTTGTCTTCTAATCGTACCTTTTAAAGATATGAAATATCTTGGTTCTGAAATTTCTGCCAATAGTCTGAAATGTATATTTTTTCTTAAATGTGATGGACACTCCTCTTGAAGCAGAGAAGTATCTGCAGTGGAACCACTGACTATAGTCCATCTTGGCCATTATAGGGAGTTTTGCGGCTTTAAAGTGTGTTTCCTGTAGCAGGAGTATTTCCACTTTATTCCTTTTAAAGAGCCATAGAATGTGGTGCCCAAAGCATACCAGGTACCGCGTTTGAGAGGCATAGGTAATGGTCCTCTGTCAGAAGTTACCACCTACAAAGAGACTAAAAGAGAGATGGAAGACGAAATTAATAGTAGCCCACATATTATCTGAATCTGGATCAAATAGGGCTTTCCTGCCTCAAATGTAGCCCTGACTGCATTGGTCATAAGTGACTAGCTTTACTAGTGGGGAGGGACCACTAACACCTAGGGTTTCAGCAGAGGCAGGTTTTGGGTGGAGTGGATCAGCTGAACTGGTTTTTATTATCAACAAATATTGAGGTATATTTTCGAAACTCAACATATAGGAGCCTACAGAATTTAGCAACTTAATATCTACTACTTGTTTTGTTGGTGAAGCAACAGGACATTCAATGATACAAGATGTAAAGGTTAGATTTGTCATCATATAAAGGATGAGCAGAAATAGCATATAATATGACCTGAGCTCAGCTCTATGGCCAATGAATAGGTGCATATCTCCCGGAAATCTAACAGTCCACTATGGGAAGTAACGGGTGACTCTTAGGAGTTGGGTGACCAATAGTAATAAGAAAAGCCAACAAAATTCAGAGTGTGGGTTTATTCCTAGACAAACACAATGTAGCTCCTGATTTGCTACAAGGTTTCAAAATAAAGTTCCCATCAGTCAGATTTTTCTGGGATCGGAAGTGGGATGGAATGTCTATCAGGGAAATGTCAAGTTTGTCCCAGGCAAAGATCCCCATGCAAAATGTCCTCTGGTAGCCCAAGCAGACAAATGTTCTTTACGCAGCTGCCCACGGAAGCATTGAGTTGATCAGGGAGCAGTGATGTTTTATAGTGGAGCGAACTGCATTTCCAAATTCTTGAATGGCTTCTTGGGCCTGTTCCATCTCCAACATGCAATATGGCACATGTCCACTTTTATGCCCAATAGCTCTTTTGCAATAGGAGTACGTTCTTGAAACAGAATACGCTTAAAGAAGTCTCTGGAAACCAGAGTAGTAGCTTCTTCTCACCATGCATCTGAAGTCTCACCAGTTCTATCTGGTTTTGTGTCCTCCACGGCTGCCCGCATCTGGAGGTCCTAGAGCCACTTAGCTGTTTTGTTCGGCAGCATAGTTTTTTATACAGGAATTTCCCAAAATCCTGCTGCTGCTGTTTTCAGAGGCATCCCTGTAATCTGGGGGTTCCTGCCTCCCATATTTGACCATAATGGCTAATTTTCTACTATTGTAGCTGGAGATTCGAGTGGTATGCTGGAGGAGCTTATATCTTAGGCAGTCATCACCTAGAGAGTTTTGACTATGCACCTGGCTTTTTGAATATAAAACCATGATTGAAGTAGTTTTAAATACTGCTGCAGGATCCTGTCATCAGGTTTAAAGTTGAAAACCTGAAGATAGGTTTCCCTTAAAGGGGTTGTCTGGGCTTTGCAAAAACGATATAACCGACAGCTCTACTATACAGGGGCACAGCTCTACATAAGAGAGGAGAAGACTCCAGTCATGATCTACACTCAGAACTGTGGTGCCTTTGACAGGTACAGGTTTATCAGTGCCACAGGGGTTAGCAGCTCTGATCTGAGTGTAGATCAGAGCTGGCTTTTACTGTAGAGAAAAGAGCAGTGAATGAAACATTGGGGGTCATTTACTAAAGGCCCAAATTGCGTTTTTCCGGCGGGTTACCTGAATTTTTCTGGTTTGCGCGGATTTTCCCTGAATTGCCCCGGGGTTTTGGCGCACGCGATCGGATTGTGGTGCATCGGCGCCATCGTGCACGCAACGGAAATAGGGGACAAAAACTCGACGGATTTAGAAAAACCACTGCATTTCAAAACAAAAGTGTTGCTTCACACGTGCTTACCTGCACCCGGCCAGGCTTGGTGAACTTCAGTACACTCCGACAAACTTCAGCGCAGCAGCGACACCTAGTGGACATCGGGGGAACAACCTTAGTGAGTCGCCGGAAGACCAGAATCCTCCACACAGAAAGCGCCGCTGGATCGTGAATGGACCCGGTAAATAAATCTACCCCTTCATTCCTGCTCCTTCACTGACAAGGCACAGCCATCTGTATTATTTATACGTATATTATGTATGTATAATATTTGAACCACATGTATGTGAAAATAATAATAACCACATTATTTAGTCCAAACCTTGAAGATACATGTATTATCATTATCATCAATCATTAAAAACAATAAAAGAGCATGTCACGGGTGCACCTGCGACAGACGACGCGGGTTGCAGGCGCACTTGTGCTACTATCTGTGCCCCCGGACTACCGCCACTCTTCTCACCCCTCCTTTATCCCACACTGTCTCTGGAAGTCTTGTGCACGCATCCCTGCCTCCTAGGGCGTGCGCACACTGGCTTCCAGAGATTGAAAGTTGCTAATTGCTGCTGGCTGGCTGCCAATTCTGTTAAATTCCCTGCCCCTTCCTGTGTTCTCTGCCGGATCTCCGTGTATTGTGCCCTAGATAAAGCTTTGTTGCTATGCCCTGCGCTGTTATTGTGATTTCCTGTTGTGACCCCGGTTCCATTATTGACTTCTATCACTTGCTGCCTGTCCTGACCTTCTACTACATCCCTGACTCCGATTCTGTGCTGCCTGTCCTGACCTCTTGCTTTTCCCTGACCACAATTCTGCTCAACGTCTCTGTACCTCGCCTTGGCCGCCACCGTGGACAAAGACGCACCTGTGAAACGACCTGGTGGTACCACACAACAGCAAGTTCAACCCATTATGCGGCGAGCTCTGGTGAAAACCGGGTACCATATAGACTCAGGTCCCAGGTGTTGGCTTACGTAATTGTCCACGGTGGTCCAGTGGCTCCACTACCCCTGGAGCCTGACAGAGCATGATATTTTAAACATGGTTAATCAGTTACATGTGATATGATCTTCTCTTTATAGTTCTGGGTCTATGCAGTTGTAAACAGTCACATTAACCATGTTAATTACATAAAATTAGGTCAACCATACATTTAACTTTAACAGGCACTACAGCATATTTTAGAAATCTAGCAGGATCATGGTCATCAGTCTCAGCTCTCCTGGTTGAAGTACCACATGTAGGTGTATGTTCTGCTGGATAGTTAGTTGCCTATTCCAGCTGGAAATGTGTGTACACATGGTTGTGTGTGTGCTGGATATCACTAATCAGGGGGGCAGTGTCCAGTCATTGCAAAAATTCTTCATTCACTCATATACATGTACCTATTAGGAAGTATTCTTGCTCTGGTTATCTCTATACTCTACTGTGCTTTTTCAACTTGCTTGTACCTTTGACTTTAGTATTGCCTTATGATTTTGTACCTTGCAGCCATTGAGGATTTTACTGTCACTATTTGTCTGTTTCTCTTGCTACTTTGACTTTCTGCTCTATGCACAAACCCCATGTAGGGGCTGTTACTTAGTCAGCTGTAATTAAGTGCCTGGCTGGCAAGTAGGCAGGGTCAGAGGTCGTGGGAAGTGCAGGGCTAGCACTTCTTCTTTGTCATTTCAATGTAATTGTACATCATGTCAGCAAGTATAAGTCCACTGAGACATACAGTAACATTGCACAGACTTAGAAACTAATCCTATTTGATTAAAACAGCCGCCTGACTAATAGTCAGGCTCCTGCCATGACAGGTGCAGTCAGTGTGTACATCAATCAGTGCTGTTTTACTCCTTGGCATCTAAAGTGTTCTAAATGGGAATTGCGTATCCTCCTCACACCATGCGGCGTCATTTTTGCATCCCCCTCATACCATGGCAATGGGACCTGCCAGTGTTAACATTAAAATACTGTAGGTCCTGCAAGAAGCCTCCCACCACAAGGATATCTGGGAAGTATGCCAATACTTTTTCCAAGGCGTTAAATGGACTGAAGGTAAGAGTTGTGTTCAGAAGGTTCTCCTTATGGAAAGGCTGCCAATTAAGGCCACCTTATAGGCACCACTGCTGGTACTAGCCGACACCTGGAACGGGAATATATGCGACACCTGGTCTTCACCAGAGCGCAAAGCGGGATGGTCTTGCTGTGGTTGGGTACCACCAGGTCGTTCCACAGGTGCGACTAGCCTGCGGTGGCAGCCGAAGTTGAGGTCCCTTAGCAGAAGAAGTTCTCGTGGTCTAGTTCAGGCTCAGAGTCAGGGCAGGTGGTAGAGATGCAAGGTCAAGTCCAATCCGGGGTCAGCAATGGGAGGTCCAGGCAGATGGTAACAGGAACACAGGAATATGCAGGAGCACAGGAACAGGAATGAAGGAACACAGATGAGCACAGGAACAGTAACACAGGAACTTACAGGAGCACGGAAAAAGGAACGCAGGAGCTCAGAAGCAGGAACACACAGGAATATTGCATGGGAGCTTTCTCTAAACTGTAGGCACATAGATCCGTCAGGAAACATAGGTAGGGGCTAGAATTTATAAGGGCAGGCAGCTGGCTAAAACCAATTAGCGGTGTGCTGGCCCTTTAAATTTTACAGAGCTGGCGTGTGTACACCCTAGGACATGGGAGCACGCGAGCGCCAGAGCATGGAGATTGGGGGGACCACCACTGGAGCCAGGACAGGTAAATTTGGAAGCTGTGGCACACTGAGGTACACGGGTGCGCCTGCCACCCGGGATATGGGTTGCAGGGGCACCCGTGACAGTACACCTCCCTCGGTCTTTCCCTCTTTTTGGACTGGAGGAACCTTTGCAGAAGAGCACAATCCAGGATGTTATCCTCGGGCTCCGTAGACCTCTCCTCCAGGCCCAAACCCCTTGCAGTCAACATGAAAGAACCGCTTTCCTCTGACAAACTTCATACCCAGGACCTCTTTCACCTCGTAGCCATCGGTGGAATGTGCCTCAGGAGCTGGAGGTGGTACTTGCTGAGAGAAGCAGTTCAGGATGATTGGCTTCAAAAGGGAGACATGGAAGGAATTTGGAATGTGCATGATGGGAGGAAGGCGGAGCTTATAGGCCATGGAATTGATGCACTTCAGCACGGACGCTGTGGACGGATTGGACAAGATAAAAGAAAGTGCTCTGGGCTGGCACAATAGAGGCATAGATTCTCCTGTCTTTGTCTGGAACGTTCCTGGGGAGATAGACAAGATCTATCCATTTGCATGGACTCCTCTGCAACAGGCATGGAACATGGCTGAGGTCTTTGGAAGACTGGAGCCAAGCAGGGCAAACAACGGGTCCTGACATGCGACTGTTCCAGACGTCACTCCTCAGAGCATTTAGTAAAATGGATCTCTATCTGAATGGCCAGAGAGATTAGTTCACTCAGCTTAGATGGAAGGTCCCGTGCAGACAGGGCGCCTTTGATCTGACCAGACAATCCCTTTTTAAAAGTTGCGACCAGGGTGGCTTTGTTTCAGGCAAGCTCAGAAGCTGAACTGAATCTGTCACTGACAGATGAGTACCCTTGACACAAGTTCAGCAGGGTGGTCTCAGCAGAAGAAGCCCCGGCTGGTTCTTCAAAGATGGACCTGAATTCGGCAAAGAAGATGGTGATTTTAGCCATGACCGGGTCACAGAGAGGAGTAGCCCATTCCAGGAGAGGCACGGGAGCACGCGTGCCGGAGTGGGGAGATCGCGAGGACCGCTGCTGGAGCTGGGACGGGCAAGTTTAAAAGCTAGGGCACACGGAGGTTCACGGGTGCGCCTGTGACCTGGGATACGGGCCCAGGGGCAACCGTGACAGACGTGTGGAGACTTAAGGTCATAGGGAATTCTGTGTACTATGCAAATATGTTTTCCAAGGTGTTAAATAGAAAACAATAAAAAGTGATCAAAAGGTCAAACATTCCTCAAAATCGTAGAATTGAAAACATCATCGAAAGTCACAAAAAATGGCTCACAGCAACGTACACCAAAGAATAAAAAAGTTATTAGTGCCAGAAGATGGCAAAATCCAAAAAATATTTTTTGTACAGGAGATTTTAATTTTTGTAAATCTATGAAAGTAGACATGTCATTTGGGGCACACAGTGAAAACCGCAAAATCCAAGCCCACCTGCACCGGACGCACACCGTAATAGTACGGAAAGGGGTTAAAGCTATGGATGCTCTACTAGGTAATTCTGCAATTACATTTTCCAAGGTGTTAAATGGAAAACATTGCCTCCTTTTGCTACCTTGGAAGGCAGCCACCTTAACACCTAGTAGGACCTTCAAGAAGTCTAGAAACATGATATGGGATTAAGCCATAGAGTCAGAAGGTAAGAGTTCTCCTTATGGAGAGTTTGACAATTAAGGCTGCCTTATAGGCATGTGAAGACTTAAAGCCATAGATGCTCCACTAGGGAATTTTGGGAAGCATGCAAGTACATATTCCAA
This sequence comes from Engystomops pustulosus, assembly GCA_019512145.1. Lineage (NCBI taxonomy): Eukaryota > Metazoa > Chordata > Amphibia > Anura > Leptodactylidae > Engystomops > Engystomops pustulosus. Next base: position 99,865,866 of record CM033643.1, read on the forward strand.
GGTGTTAAATGGAGAACAATGCCTCCTTTTGCTACCTTGAAAGGCAGCCCTTAAATGGCAACCACTTCCTTAGGAGAACTCTTACCTACTGACCCTATTCAATAGCTTCTCACACAGCCAAACCAGTTCGCTATGTTGTATTGAGGAGACCCAACCAGGTCGAAACAGTGCTGTCTACAGTTGGGTGTCTGTTCCTTCTTGAATAGTTATGATGGTTTGGTTTAATTCCAGATCATGTTTTTAGACTTCTTGTAGGTCATACTTGGTGCTAAGGGGGCTGCCTTTCATGGTAGCAAAAGGAGGCATCATTTTCCATTTAACACCTTGGAAAACATATTTGCATACTACCCAGAATTCCCTAGTGGAGCGTCTATGACTCTAAATCTCTGCACGCCTATAAGACACCCTTAATTGGCAACCTCTCAATAAGAAGAACTCATCCCTTCTGACCACAAGGAAATGGACAACAAACACATTATTGCACATTATATTGCAGCATCCTTATTTGTAATACTAAAATGGTACGTTTAGCCTTGTTACAGTGTAAGATTAACAATCAGAAATGGAACTGAGAAAGAACTCTTGTATTCTTTCATGTGATAGAATGGCTGCATTTACACTCATTGAACTTGACTTGTCAAAACTGAATACTGTTGTACCTCAGGCCACATATTTGCTTGATAACTGTGCCAAGAACAGCAAAGATATCTAAATTAAAGTTTGTGAAAAAGAATATCTTAGATAAGCTGAAGGGTCAGATGGTTAGATAAAGCATATTTATACAGTAAGTTAATAAACTATTTTGGAAAGAATTTCTTCTGTGCTTTACAAACAGTACTTCTTTATGTGAAAAAATAGTACCCTACATATATAGCTCTAATTGATATAAGCTGATAGCCACCCTTATTCATGCAGGACACATACCAACATGAGATGGATTGAATCTCTATTAACATAAATACATTTCTTGAGGATTTCAATTTTAAAGCGTTTTTTCTTAATATTTTAGCCAATATGGATGTTCTGTGATATCCAACTATCAAATTTTCAAAATTTTATTCTGTAAATGGAATGTTTACTGAATGAAGAGAAACTGGAAACATGACAGCAGTAGCATTTCTTACCAAAGGATCACTCTTTCCATTCAAATGAAAACTACTCCCTTTTTCATTGGGACACAGAAAAATTATGTCTGGCCAACACTGGAAGTAGGAGTTAGTCATTTATAGTCAAATGGCAGAAACAAGCATGGCTATTATATGAAGTTTATAAATATATCTTTATCCTTAAAAAAGACCTGTCACCTCACACAAATTTATTTTTGTAAATACTTTTCTTACTTTTGCTCATAACTTTTGGGGTTATCATTGTAAATCAGTTTTCTAATGTACAAATATGTGCACACAATTGTCTCAACAGCTGACACAAATATTTAATAGTATGTGTAGGATTTTGTCAGAAATGTTTTGGGATGTACTGGACTTACACCATAGCAAGAGCTAGAGAGTTGATTCTTCAAAAGGAGGATACACTGAGCTCTGAACGTAGCAGTTCCAGAAAGCAAGGCTTTGACATTATCATTAGCCATTTTCCATTATCATTGTCAAATAGTATATGGAGTGTAAAAGATTTTTTGGTCATCTAGGTATTAAATATGAAAAAAACACATGTTGTCAATGCAGCGATTACATTTTCAGCAAAGAACAACAGTAACAACACACCAAGGTGAGGGGGATTTGTCATTAACCCCTTATGACCAAGTTTATCAGTTTTAGCTTAAGGACCAGACTCAATTTTTAGAATCTGACATGTGTCACGATATTGGTTTAACTTCGGACAGCTTTAACATATCCAGGTGATTTTCAGAATGTTTCTTCAGTGACACATGTTAGTGTAAAATTAAGTGATAAGTTTTGCTCGATAATTGACATTTACGAATATAAGCTTAATGTGTGAGGATATTTTATGCGTCCTCTCAATTTTTCTAGGATGTTATGAGGTGCAAAACTTTAGGTGCGATTTTCATGAAATCGCAAAACTCACTTTTGAAGGACCACACTCAGATTCCAAGGACTTTGAAAGCGCTCAAATAATGTAAATTAAAAAGCAGATTGTATTGTACATTGTACAGGCTTAAATTTAATTTTGTTTGGTAATGCGAACCTATGGGGTTATTATTTAGGGATGCAGTACAATGTATAGATAATTCACATTTTGGGGTCTATACTTATTCATGAGATTTTATATATTACTATTTAAAGGTGACAAAACAAAAAATCAATTTTTATTTTGATTTTTAGCACTTTTTTTGCTGCTTAACTAAAATAATTATTATTATATTTATTCTCTGGTCTACAACATATATGGGATACCTCATTTATATAGTTTTTATATCTTTGCTCAATTTTAAAGCAAAACAATATTGAGAAAATCGCCAGTGTTTTACTATCACAACAAATTTTCAGGGCCAAACTTCTGTATTTTTTTCTGTTGTCGGATCTAGTTGAGGGCTATTTTTTTGGAAAAAGTTGTTCTTCACTGGTATCATATTAGGGCACATAACTGTTTGATCACTTTTTAGAACATTTTTGTGATGGTGTTAATGAAAAATTGTATATTACAGGAAGTTTCATGTTTTTTTTACGTTGTTTACCGAGACAGTTCAATATTCATCAAGATTTTATTTACAGAGAGGATAAACAAATATCTACGTTGTTTTGTGTTTTTGTGTTTTATATACTTATTTGCATTTTATGTTAAACTGGGGAAATGATGGGGCTTATATTGTATTTATTAATTTATTTAATTATTATTATAAATGATTTAATCTTTTTTTTTTGATCTTTTTTTTTACATATTGCCAGACTTGGGCATGGACTTGGGTTTCATTCAATTGGCTTGGTGTCAAAGCCCTAAATGCAATACACTGTGGATTGCGATGCATTAGTACTACAGCACGGGTCCTGCAGGAGGGGGAACCTGGGAAAGGAATGTGAAGAGGAAGTTGGCGCTTGCCCGGACCAGGAGCCTACAGTTAATGATGATCGGGCATCCACCCGGTAAGCACCATCCGCGGAGGGGGTGGGGTCATGGTGGACAATAGGTTACAACGCTAGCGTGTAAGGGAGTTAAAAACACCCGGGATCAGAGTTATTTTCCATTCCCGGGTGTTAGTGTGGGATCTGGGCTGTAATATCACGCCCGGTACCAGACAACCAGACTAATGTTCCTGGAAAATCTTCTTCTAACACGCCACCATAGAAACAGAAATTCGAGTGCGTCAGAAGAAGTACCATTTATGACCGCGTAAAAAGCCAATGAAGGGTGGATCGAGTTACGGGCGAGTTAAACAGAGTCAAACTACAAGCTAACACGGAGATGAGTGATCCGGGAAGAGGCATGGCAGGCACATTATCGTGAGTGTAGCAGAGCCCACAGTGTAACACTGTAATGGCTATCCGCCTTGTGTATCTCATGCATTTCTGATCGTGTCATCATCTCTCTACGTGTACAATGTGTTTAGTTACAAGTCAGAAGCGTGATGACAGTGTTATACACTGTTACCCTGATATCATAACCACATTGTTACTTTCCAACAAACTATATTGACATAATGGGGCTCGCCCACACCCTGGGTATTGTGCCTGAGCAGTTATGAGAGTGATCAGCACAGGCTATAAACAGCAGAATAAATTTAGTAATAGTTAAATTAAGCAGTTAAGTGAATCTTTAGTGTTAACATCACTAGGGGATTGAGAAGCATGTGAGAATTTTCTTTCCGGGAAAACCCATTTAAGCCTGCACTGAATTTAAGACACCATGGGGGCCTCAGTGATAAAGGTCCTTTGGACGGCCTTTGTCGGGTTTCCCGACGATTCTTCCGCTTTGCGATAAAATTGCCTCGAGGAATTTTGCCGCATAGCGATAGGATTGGTGGCGCATCGGCCCCAGCTCAACCCGACTGAAATTCGGGGGGCGGGCCATTGGACAACCCGACGTAATTCGTACAAACAGCGTCGGAATTTAAAACCCAATTGTGTCACAGATCAAGCACCACACGTGCACCAGGGAAGAAGCAGGTGAACCGGTACCATGGCTGGGAAGCGACCACATGCAGGAACTCTGGCGACGCATGATGTTCATTGAATGGCTGGTGGACCCAAAAAAAAACCCCCCCAACAAAAAAACATCAACAGAACAAAAAAATCATTTTTTTTTTTGGACAACTCCCGCGGCGATCGCGACAGGAGCCAGGAGGTAGTAAAACTGCCCCACCAATTTTGTCAAAAGTTGCCAAAAGTCACAGTTTTGTTTGCATGACTAATTCCTAAGTATTTCCTACACCAGGTGGTGACTGGGTGTATTTTTGTGCCGACACTTGGTTGCAACGTTTTAAAAAATTGAACTTCATATAATCTGTCTTCTTGCGCATCTGGATAAAATTCATTAGGGGTAATTTATCATCATATTAGACCGCTCCTTACGACATTTCCATGTCTGTCGTTGCAGCTTGGCTGCCTCAGACTCATTAAAGTGGCTGTAGCCATGAAAATTGCTGGCTTAGCAAAAACTTGCAAAACAAACATAAAAAGTAGTAAGAACATAGATCAGGCGGGACCAGGGGAGAGTAACCTAGGGAGAGGGGTGAGAGCGAGGTTGCATCGCACCCGGGCCAAGAGCTTTAAGGGGGCCCTTATGGGTAGTCCACTTTCCATATTAGAAGACTATTACGATAACATACATTAGAGAATAATCACGAGTTGGGTATAGAGCCCATGTTTATTGCTGCACTAAGAAAACCAGCATTTTGTACTGCAAACTGTGGGCAAAAAAACAATGATACAAATCACACAAATCACTGTGTATAAGATCACCATAAGTAGCCCAGAAGTGATGGGGAGGTAGGGTGCCACATGGGCAAAATTTTTGAGATCAAGCAACTGCGTGGTTTAGACATTGTGGTGGCACCATACTTTGTACATTGAAAACTGATTTAAATGAATGCACCACCCAAAAGTTATGAGCAAAAGCTAAGATTTTTAAATGCGGCAGTTTTTCCGAATCCGACGGGTTTTCGTTCGGCCACGCCCCCGATTTCCGTCGCGTGCATGCCAGCGCCGATGCGCCACAATCCCATCGCATGTGCCAAAATCCCTGGGCAATTCTGGGGAAATCGGCGCAAATCTGAAATATTCGGGTAACACGTTGGGAAAACGCGAATCGGGCCCTTAGTAAATGACCCCCAATGTGTGCTCGCACCCTTAACACCACATGTGACCACAACCTCATATGTCGTAATCTCAGTTTTCTAATGTACAAATATGTGCACACAATTGTCTCAACAGCTGATTTGCTCAAAACATTTTGCCCATTTGCCACCCTACTCCACTTTGGCCTACTTATGGCTGATTTATCAAGTGATTTGGTGATGTATAATTGTTTTTTTTGGCACAGTTGCAGTACAAATTCTGTGCCAAATAAACATAGGACAGTACCAACTTCATTATTCTCTAATGTATGGTTTATAGTAATAGTCTTCTCATATGGGAAAGTGACACCATAAGGGCCCCCTAAACCTCTTGGGCCCGGGTGCGATTGCAACCTCTGCACCCCCTCAAGTTAAAAAAAAAGATTAAATCATTTTATAATAATAATTAAATAAATTAATAAATAAATAAAAGTCCCATCATTTCCCCAGTTAAACATAAAATGCAAATAAAGTATATAAAACACAAAAACACAAAACAACGTATATATTTGGTATCCCTCTGTAAAATAAATCTTGATGAATATTGAACCTGCTCGGTAAACAACGTAAAAAAAAACATGAAAAACTTCCTGTAATATACAATTTTTCATTAAACACCATCACAAAAAATGTTCTAAAAAGTGATCAAAACAGTTATGTGCCCTAATATGATACCAGTGAAAAGAACAACTGTTTTCACAAAAAATTTGCCCTCAACTAGATCCGACAACAGAAAAATACAGAAGTTATGGCCCTGAAAATTTGTTGATAGTAAAAACAATGCGATTTTCTCTAATATTGGTTTTGCTTAATAAAATTGAGCAAAGATAATAAAAACTGTATAAATGAGGTATCACCATAATTCTAGTGAACCAGAGAATAAAGATAAAATATTATTTTTATGTTAAAAATGCTAAAAGTGCTAAAAATCCAAAATAAAAATTGATTATTTTGTTTGCCTCCCTTTAAATAGTTAATAAAATCTCATGAATAAGCTATAGACCCCAAAATGAATTATCTATACATTGTATTGCATCCCGTAAATAATAAGCCCTCATAGGTTCGCATTACCAAACAAAATTAAATTTATAGCCTGTACAATACAAATCTGCTATTTTAATTTACTATTATTTAGGCCTTTCAAAGTCCCTTGAAAGCTGAGTTGTCCTTCAAAAAGTGAGTTTTGGCGATTTTCATGAAAAATCGCACCTAAAGTTTTGCGCCTCATAACATCCTAGAAAATTGAGAGGACGCATAAAATATCATCTCAACATTAAGCTTATATTCCGTAAATGTCAATTATCGAGCAAAACTTATCACTTAAATTTTACAACTAACATGTGTACAATGTGTCACGAAAACATTCTGAAAATCACCTGGATATGTTAAAGCGTTCCGAAGTTACAACCAATTATCGTGACACATGTCAGATTCTAAAAATTGAGTCTGGTCCTTAAGCTAAAACTGATAAACTTGGTCATAAGGGGTTAATGACAAATCCCCCTCACCTTGGTGTGTTGTTACTGTTGTTCTTGCTGAAAATGTATGTAGAATGGGTGGTAGGTGGATGTGGGCGTGGAGGATAGCCCTTTTTTGGGCTATAATCACGTCCCAGCTACTTTGCAGGCCATATGTAAATTTTTGCTTATGCAAGCTACTGGGGCATGGAGTAGTGGACATGAGGCTACAAGTCGCTGGCTCTCCCACGCCCCAGTAGAGAGATGTTTACTCCGCCTACCATTTAATCCTCGTCCAGTCCCCGGGCGTCGGGGCATGGCAGAAAGAAGGGAAGTGGATGAGAGGCGGAACGGGCTGGGGCGTGAGGCTTCCGAGGACCTAAGCTATGCGCATACCGGCAGAAGGCCGCTCAGATGACAGGGTTACATCTCATACGCTGGCACTCTAAAAAGTAAATGGTAGCGGTAGTAAGTAACGTGCTACTGTTGCGTGGATAGCCGCGACTTGTATGCTCATGTCCGACTGCCCCAGTAGCCGACCATAAAATTTTACATTGCCTTGCATTAAAAGTTTTCTACAAATGATAGCCTGGAAGTGAGGAGATTCCCAAAAAAAGGGTCTTTATCCTCACTCCCATTCATTCCACCTACCACCACCCAAGTTTCTACCTTTATAGGTAGAGGGGTAGAGGGGGGGGGTGCGGTAGTTTCCTTTAAGGCCCTAATTTGTATATCATCATGCTTACTTCCTGAGGAATACCCTTTATGCATGTTCTGCAAAGTAAAGATGGAGAACTTTCTCACTAGTCCCATATTACAATTCACCTGTTAGGATATATTTTCCCTGCTTTATATAAACGCAAGTCTTAAAAAAAAAATTTTGTTTCCCTTCATATACACTATAGGTCAGCTTTTATGAAAGAATGTCCTGCTGATTCATGTGTTAATTATTAACATTAGTACATTAATGCCCGTATTCCGACTCTTAGAACTACATAACTACGATCTCCTGCTTTTCCCGTTGATGTCATAACAGCCCAGATGTCCCTTTTTTCTCCATTTAATGGTCTCCACCCTGAATACACGTGGCAACTGTCACAGCACCAGTGTGGTTGGGTTTTGAGTCTTTCGAATACTGAATGGAACCCCACATCTGTCAGAACGTATAGGAATATCTGTTGTGAAGTTTGAGGTAGTAAGCCCTTTAATTATATGCTGTAAGACCATAATTAGGTTTGTTTTGGTTTTATTAATATATGATATGGATTTCTGAGGCACTAATTTATTGCCACTAAGTATCCAAATTGAATTCTACTAAGTTCTATTTAAAAGAAACACAATTATTTAATATATTGTTAGTGATTTTTGTCAGAAACATGTTTTGGGATGTACTGGACTTAACAATAGCAAAGCTAGAGAGTTATTCGCAAAGGAGGGATACACTGAGCTCTGAACTAGCAGTTCCAGAAGCAAGGTTTGACATTATCATTGCCATTTTCCATTATCATTGTCAAATATATGGATGTGTAAAAGATTTTTTGGTCATCTAGGTATATAATATGAAAACACCATGTTGTCAATTGCAGCTCCCCTCACCTTGGTGTGTTGTTACTGTTGTTCTTGCTGAAAATGTATCGCTGCATTGACAACATGGTGTTTTTCATATTTATATACCTAGATGACCAATGAAAATCTTTTACATCCATATACTATTTGACAATGATAATGGAAAATGGCAATGATAATGTCAAGCCTTGCTTCTGGAACTGCTAGTTCAGAGCTCAGTGTATCCTCCTTTTGAAGAATCAACTCTCTAGCTTTGCTATTGTTAAGTCCAGTACATCCCAAAACATGTTTCTGACAAAAATCACTAACAATACTATTAAATAATTGTGTTTCTTTTTAAATAGAACTTAGTAGAATTCATATTTGGATATATTAGTGGACATAAAATTAGTGCCTCAAGAAAATCAACCAGTACATCCCAAAACATGTTTCTGACAAAAATCACTAGCGATACTATTAAATAATTGTGTTTCTTTTTAAATAGAACTTAGTAGAATTCATATTTGGATATATTAGTGGACATAAAATTAGTGCCTCAAGAAAATCAATATGAATATACCCCTCACCTTGGTGTGTTGTTACTGTTGTTCTTGCTGAAAATGTATAGCTGCATTGACAACATGGTGTTTTTCATATTTATATACCTAGATGACCAAAAAATCTTTTACATCCATATACTATTTGACAATGATAATGGAAAATGGCAATGATAATGTCAAGCCTTGCTTCTGGAACTGCTAGTTCAGAGCTCAGTGTATCCTCCTTTTGAAGAATCAACTCTCTAGCTTTGCTATTGTTAAGTCCAGTACATCCCAAAACATGTTTCTGACAAAAATCACTAACAATACTATTAAATAATTGTGTTTCTTTTTAAATAGAACTTAGTAGAATATTGTGTTTCTTTTTAAATAGAACTTAGTAGAATTCACATTTGGATACATTAGTGGACATAAAATTAGTGCCTCAAGAAAATCAATATGAATATAATTAGTGGACATAAAATTAGTGCCTCAAGAAAATCAATATGAATATATTCATAAAACCAAAACCACCTAATTATGGTCTTACAGCATCTAATTAAAGGGACATTACTACCTCAAACATTCACACAGGATATTCCATAACTTTCTGACAGATGTGGGTTCCATTCAGATTCAGAAAAGACTCCCCGAACCCCACACCTGGTGCTGTGGACATTGCCATCTGTATTCAGGTGGAGAATAAATGGAGAAAAGGACAATCCTGGGCCTGTTGCACATCGTAGAATGGGTGGTAGGTGGATGTGGGCGTGGAGGATAGCCCTTTTTTGGGCTATAATCACGTCCCAGCTACTTTGCAGGCCATATGTAAATTTTTGCTTATGCAAGCTACTGGGGCATGGAGTAGTGGACATGAGGCTACAAGTCGCTGGCTCTCCCACGCCCCAGTAGAGAGATGTTTACTCCGCCTACCATTTAATCCTCGTCCAGTCCCCGGGCGTCGGGGCATGGCAGAAAGAAGGGAAGTGGATGAGAGGCGGAACGGGCTGGGGCGTGAGGCTTCCGAGGACCTAAGCTATGCGCATACCGGCAGAAGGCCGCTCAGATGACAGGTATCTCATTATGCTGGCACCTAAAAAAATAAATGGTTAGTGCGTTAGAGTAACGTGCTACTGGGTGCGTGGAGTAGCCGCGACTTGTAGTGCTCATGTCCGACTGCCCCAGTAGCCGACATAAAATGTTTACATTGCCTGCATTAAAAGTTTTCTACTAAATGATAGGCCTGGAAGTGAGTAGAGTACCCAAAAAAAAGGTCTTATCCTCATCCCATTCATTCCACTACCACACCCTTTCTCCTTTATAGGTAGAGGGTAGAGGGGGGGGGGTTAGTTTCCTTTTAAGGCCCTAATTATGTTATGCATCATGCTTCTTCCTGAATACACCCTTTATGCTGTTTCTGCAAGTAAAGATGGAAGAATTTCTCACTAGTCCCAATTACAATTCACCTGGTTAAGGAGTTATATTTTGCCCTCTTTATATAAACGCAATTCTTAAAAAACAAATTTTGTTTCCCTTCATATACACTATAGGTCAGTTTTAGATAAGAATGTCCTGCTAGATTAATTTGTTAATTATTAACATTAGTAACATTATGCCTGTATTCCGACTCTTAGAACTACATAACTACTGTATCTGCCTGCTTTTCCCGTGGTGGAGAATAAATGGAGAAAAGGACAATCCTGGGCCTGTTGCACATCCACGGGAAAAGCAGGCAGATACAGTATGTTATGTAGTTCTAGAGTCGGAATACAGCATTAATGTTAATTAATGTTAATAATTAACACATGAAACTACAGAGACATTTTTCTCAAATACGTGACTATAGTGTATATGAAGGAAACAAAATTTTTTTTTAAGACTTGCTTTATATAAAGAGGAAAATATACTCCTTAACAGGTGAATTGTAATATGGGTACTAGTGAGAAATTCTTCATCTTTACTTTGCAGAAACATGCTTAAAGGGGTATTCCAGGAATAAGCATGATGCATATACAAATAGGTCCTTAAAGGAAACTAACCCCCCGATTCTACCTATAAAGGTAGAACGGGTGGTAGGTGGATGAATGGGACGTGAGGATAGCCCTTTTTTGGGCTAATCCTCACTTCCAGGCTATCTTTTAGAAAACTTTAATGCAGGCACATGTAAAAATTTTTATGCGGCTACTGGGGCAGTCGGACATGAGCCTACAAGTCGCGGCTACTCCACGCCCCAGTAGCCACGTTACTCCGCCTACCATTTAATTTTAGGTGCGCAGCTATGAGGATTCCCCTGTCATCTGCGGCCTTCTGCGTATGCGCAGTAGCTTAGGTCCTCGGAGCCGCAGCCGCGCAGCCAAAGGCCTGCGTTCTGCGCATGCCCAGAACGCCGGGGACTAGGACGAGGCAGTATGGAACTAAGTAGTATTGAAGTCCAAAATATAATTTGTCATGGACATAAAGGACGCGAGACAAGGCAACAGGATGGTAAATTAGGGTAGGAAAATCTGGTGGGAGACCTTCTTCTTCTATATGCGGTCGGGGATGAACATCTGTGCCTCACTCACCCTAGATTGATGTGATATTGGACCAGAACAAGTCCCATGGAGCCCAGACTAGATTAAATATGGGCAGACTTCTTTTATTCTGGCACATAAATCGGCCCGAATGGGAGGTGCTGGTTGCAGCAACTTGGCAGCAATGAGGATTTTGCCACAGTGAGGATGTGAAATAAGAGTTTTGAGTCACATATCTCCACTCCAGGTGGAAAGATGTTTAGCAGGTATGCACCAGGCTCCATGGGTATCGTCTGCCCCATCATATCTGCAATCAACCTCTCTACTATAAACCAATAGGATATAAGCGCTGCACAGGACCAGAATAGAGTTGGAAAGTTCTGAGCGTATAGGGATTTATAGGTCGAGGTTATCTGGACACTAAAGTAAGTAAGGGCCTTAGTCTGTCATCGATAATTATAATTGGAGTAAGGTAAGGGCACATCCCGGGACATTAATCGGCAGTGCCTCAGTTTGCGTCGGTACTGATTCCTCCCTCAGATGTTGGGCTAGTAGAGTGTGGGCCTAGTTTAGATAATTCTGTCTTCTACTGCGCTTCTTGATGCATCCTGTCTTTTTGGAGTCTTGAGGCAATAGAGATGCACTGGCCCCTAGCCATCATTTTATGAGATTCTGTCATAGGTTCTCCTGCGACCTATGCCCTGGGTTGCAGGTGCATCCGTGTGCACCCATTTACCTCCGGGCGGCAACGATCCAGAAATAGCTGCTGTGTTCGGCATGCATGTTCCCACCTACTCTGTGAAATTTAAAGGGCCAACGCGCCGCTTATTGGCCTTGGCTGATCGATAAAATCCAGAATCAGCATAAAAATGTATGCAGTCACAGGTTGTTGTACACAGAAGAGAAAAGGAATTAATCCACTACGACACATACGAAACCTTAATAGTATCAACATGTATTCAATACTGGAATGCTTTTAGAGTAAGGGTTCTGGCTACAAAGCCTATCATATATTTAAGCAAAAAACGCATACCAGATTGTAAGTACTGTCATGGCCATAAGTTTTGAGAATTACACAAATATGATATTTTCACATGACCTGTTGCCCTGTGGTTTTTATGTGTGTTTTTATCACATACAGAAATACAAGTGCAATCATATTATGAGTAACTTACTGGCTATGGAGAGAGCTCAGCCCGTGAGCCCAATCCATGCACCCGAACCCGATGTGTGATGTACAATTAAAATTTTCTCCCCTTAACAGGAAAATCTTGTGGACATATACTATATAGTATAATTTAAATGATTCAAAAAAGTTTTTTGTGGCACATCCAGATAAAATCACAATACTTTATTTTTCATCCATTAAAATATACTACAGTGTACATAGTTGATGTAGATACCACCAGGTACAAAACCATAGAATTAAGATGCTACTGGTTCTTCAATCAGTCCTGTTATTTTTTCCCTTTGGAAGAGACACAGCACAGAAGATGGCCGTTGGTCACATGTCCACATCACATTTCTTGCACATGCTTGGGCAGGTCATGAGATCATTACTCATTGGCCGTAATCAGTTGGTTGCAGTGCATCCAATACGGCCAGTGTTGTGGTGAGACGTCATCTTAGTGAGGTAATGTGCAATGATGGCAGTTACACACATCATTACTATGGTAACAGAGCAATTTATTTTTGCACAAAAATATCACAATAGTGAATCCACCGTAGCATGGCGTTGCACATCCACAAACAATGATACATTTTTTCCCTGGGAATATTTGCAAGAATGACATTAAAATACCTTTTCAATTAAATTATTTTAATTTAAATAATCACAATTGACACAAAATTAAACAACATAGAACAGATTTGCAATGATAAATATCCCCCATTGGGTTTATTTTTATATCTCAAGCTTTGTGGATGACTGGTTACTTTTTTCAATTCCACTGCGTCAATGTAGTTTTTTTTTATTCAACTGTGTTTTTATTTAAGTTTCTAATAAGACAATAAAACAAATATCACTGAACAGTCAAACATATAAGCAACAAGTTTGTAGATCCACATTAACCCTGACAGGGGCTATGTATTCACTTCAGACTAGATTTAGATACAGCAGTAACCATAAAAGTACAATAACCAGTATGGAACTAAGTAGTATTGAAGTCCAAAATATAATTTGTCATGCACATAAAGGACGCGAGACAAGGCAACGGGATAGTACATTAGGGTAGGACAATCTGGTGGGAGACCTTCTTCTATATGCGGTCGGGGATGAACATCTGTGCCTCACTCACCCCCAAGCCCCTAGCCATCATTTTATGAGATTCTGTCAAAGGTTCTTCTGCGACCTATGCCCTGGGTCACAGGTGCATCTGTGTGCACCCATGTACCTCCGGGCGGCAATGATCCAGAAATAGCTGCTGTGTTCGGCATGCATGTTCCCACCTACTCTGTGAAATTTAAAGGGCCAACGCGCCGCTTATTGGCCTTGGCTGATCGATAAAATCCAGAATCAGCATAAAAAATCACCAAACTGCTCTTGCACGGTTGGGAGAAGTTGCTCTTGGAGGATATTCTGGTACCATTCTTTAAGGCAGGCCTACAATGTAGTTGAAATTTGTTTTGGGGGAAAAAGTTCATTTCCTAGGCAAATATTGACTTTTCAATTAATTGCGGTTAAGCTGATCACTATAACATTCTGGAGTACATGCAAATTGCCATTATAAAACCTGATGCAGTAGACTTTGTAAAAATTAACATTTGTATCATTCTCAAAACTTATGGCCATGACTGTAGGCTGTTCTTACCCATGTAATGAATTGTGGTGGTTCAGGTCGTTGAGCCTTTGTCTTCATCAACGAGCCAAAACGCGCCTTCGGGGCAGGAGCCACCCGATACACGTGAATCACCACAATTCATTACATGGGTAAGAACAGCCTACTTACAATCTGGGATGCGTGTTTTGCTAAAATATATGATAGGCTTTGTAGCCCTTGCTCTAAAAGCATTCCAGTATTGAATACATGTTGATACTATTAAGGTTCTGTATGTGTCGGAGTGGGTTAATTCCTTTTCTCTTCTGTGTACTACCACCTGTGACTGCACACATTTTTATGCTGATTCTGGATTTTATCAATAAGTTTTGTTATATTGCGAATTTTTTGTGTGATCTTTTTGCTCTGGCTTTGTCCCCATGTATTCCCTGGGGACACAATAGGTTTATATGATGCCTAGTGGAGACAATGGAGGATGTGACACCTGGATGCACTGGATGTAACAGGTAGGGGTTTCTTTTGTGGTTTCTGTATCTGTATATACCCGATGTGAAGCTGTTATTAGCACAACCACATACGAGAGGGTTATGTACAAGAGGGGGCATTACTGAGAGTGCAATACATATGCATTGGGGCTTTTACAACCCTAGCAATGCCCCTGACAGTAGATATTTTGTTTATGCTGTCTGTGCTTTAATTTATGAGCTCTGCTCTATTATTATCATGGTCCAGTACAGCCAGTTTTCTTACATTCTAGCATTTCTTGCATTCTAGCCTGTATTCTTTGTTTACAATGACATTTTGGACATTATAGCTGAAATCTCAGCCAGGTCAGACCTGGCCTAAACTGGCATTACCTGGTGGAGCATGCTTTTGGATCTAAGAGTCCTCTTAGATCATCCATTACATTACCGAGGGAAAATTAAGCACCAGTCTTAATAAATTCCCTGCAGTAGCCTTTAACTTTTATAAACTTTGCTGTGTTTGATGCTAGACTACAGCTTTTATTTTTAGTATATCTAAGCTGCGTTCTTTTATGATGAATCACAATTTTTTTTACTTTACCTTGGATTTTTTTTTTCTAGCATATCAAAGCATCTGAATTGATAATGCTCCATGGTTGCAATTGTTTGTGATCAAACACCAAAATGCTTGGCCTCTGCTTTGGCTACCTTCATAGTCTTGGGGTTCAAAATAACCTGTCAGCACTCCTGGAATGTCAATTACTTCATTTCAGCATAAAAACGTTGGTGTGCTTCTTCCTTAGGAGTCTGCACTGTTATTGTCCTATTATTGTCCTTATTGTCCATCACCATTCCAGCTGAACAAGATGTGTGTCCCAAATTAATGTGATGATAGCATGGCTGGCTCCAGCACCTGGCTTACCCGGGCAAGTGCCAAGGCCCCAGAGCTTCCAGAGTGCCGCCGATGTAATTGAGATCCGGGGACAGGGGGGTGGCCCCGCAAGCGGACCCTCGGAGGACTCTGCAAGTGACAGGCAGAGCTTCTCTGTGCAGGATGCTGGCAGGGATGTGATGACCTCACGCCACCAGCGTCCATGCTGCTGCACAGTAGACGCTGCCCTGAAGATCGTGGCCCCAGAAGAGGTGAAGAGGAGCGTGGGACGTGTGTACATGAGTTAAGGTTTATTATTTTTCTACTGCCTACTATATGGTGGCTAACTAATGGAGCCTGGTTGTTACAGTTAAAAGGAGCTGTATATTAATTTGAGGGGCTGTATATTAATTTGAGGGGATGTATATTAACCCATTAAGGACGCAGTGTTTTTACATTCATTTTTTCGCTTCCCACCTTCTAAAATCTATAATGTTTAAATTTTTCCGTGTACAGGGCTGTGTGAGGCTTTTTTCTGCATAACATACTTTACTTCTCGTGACGCTATTTATTATTCCTTGCCGTGCACTGGGAAGCTGGAAAAAATTCCAAATGTGGGGAAATTGGCGAAAAAACGCATTTGTGTCACTTTTTTGTGGGCTCAGTTTTTTCCATATAGGTTTTATTGCATTTTAATACATTTTCGAAGATGAAAACTTTTTTATACTATGGTGTAGGAGCTGTGTGTGGTGTCATTTTTTTAGATGAGCTGACGTTTTCATTGCTACCATTTTGATGACTGCAACTTTTTGATCACTTTTTATAAAAACTTTTATGTGATATAAAATAGTCTAAAGGTGGCGTTTTGGCTAATTAGGCGCTATCTTTCATTATGGGGTTCACCGTCAGGAATAACCATTTTTCTAATTGAATTTATTTTTTTTTTAGTTTTTTTAGACCCTCTAGGGTAATTTAACCTTAGATGGCCTGATCGCTCCTACCATATACTGCAATACTACTATATTGCAGTATTTGGCATTTTTACATAGGATTCGTTACAATGTGTACATGTACGGTGTAAAGCGCTAAGAGGTTATTTCATTAAATTCTATATTTTTTTGTCAATGCCGGCCCCACATGAGTTTACTGCTAAGGAGCCCACTGAGGCTCTGTTGCCCAGGGGTCCACTGAATCCTGGAGCCGGCCCTGGATAATAGGAACAGCCCCAACTGATAACAACAATTTTACATTTATTCAGAAATTTCAAGGAGTAATAACAGTTCAATAGCACAAACTAACCCAAATTTGTAATTTCCTGGAGAATTAATTTATTTTCTACTACAGTGATGTCAGGAGATGTTAGAGGTCATCTTAGGTCATCTTCTGTTGCATGCAAAATAAATGAATTTACAGATAGGCAGATATCATAATACAGTCTGAATGCAGACATGATAGACATGATACTGTAGACAGATAAATTGTGTTTTTTAGTCTATTCCACATATTAGTTGCCTTACATTGCATCAGACTTTTGTAGCAAATTATCGCATCGGTCCATCAAACACAATGCCCCTTTTTACTGAGACAATTGTGAATGTAGTCCAGATATCTGGATCCACAACTGTGGCACTAGAGCTTACAAAAATCATCCCAACAACATCTTTATAACACCAATTTAAGTGGACATATGTGGAAATGCAATCATAATAATCCAAGTTATGGGCAGGCAGATTTCCAGAGAGAACCAGCTGTTTACTTGAACTCAGTTACATCACTCGTTTATAATGAGTTGAATAAAAAATCAAAATCAAACTTCTTTTGTCCAGAAATAGCTCCATCTTGTCTTCAGAATCTATAAGCCAAAGTATTTTGTTATAACTAAAGGACTTACAAAGCTACAATTGCTTCTGTCAATTGCTGCTTCATTTATAACTTTCTGTGACAGTTTGCAATGACTTTCTTTTATTAACTAGTATTTTCTTTTGGCGTTTCAGTTTTTTGCTCCACTCCTCTAAAAATCCCAAACTGTTTTTCTTCTTCCATACATGAAGCTATATGAGGGATTGTTTTCTGAGTAACAAATTGTACTTCCTAGTCTCAGTATTTAAAGTAAAACTTTAAAGTATAAAAAACTTTTGCCTAACTCTGCACTAAGCAAAAATAAGCAATTCTCTAATTTACTATAGTTATCTAACTCCAGGTGTTTAGCATCTAGCAGAGGTTTTACCTTGCCCACCAGGCTAATCTCCATTTGCCGTGGTTTCATGTTGCCATGGGAAACCGTATAGTACAGATAGCAGATACCTTCAGTGATATCACTAGCATGTGTCCCACAGGTCGGACAATTACAAACTTGCTGTCCTGGTTTGGCTTTATTGCCCTGAGCTGATGTCACAACCTGGAAGTGCCCACCCACATCAGGAATAGCTGAATCTGAATTAAATTTTATATATACAAGAGATATCTCAGGCAAGGAAGAAGCCAGCAGCATGGTACATGTATCATTGGAATTGTTATCAAAGGCTCTATCCAGCTGTGCTAACACTATTTTTGTCACTAACTTTATATTTACACTTCCCAATATTTGACGTATTAGTACATCACAGGCAGCAGGGACTAGCCGTATCTCGATGTACTGCTATGTCATGCTTCTGGCACTGGCCACCGAACAGAGGTGGTGCCAAAAGCTGCGGGTGTTGGCTGTATATTATAGCCTACACCTGCCTCTATCACCCACAATTGGAGATTCCTCCGATCGCGATCTTAACCCCTTACATGCTACGGTCATGCATAACTGTGGTATGTAAGGGGCTTTTGCTGTAGTGGGATACCTTTGGAGCTTAACCAAGGAGTGGGGTTCCCTGTCTCCGATGGCAGTTCCAGTGCCCTGTAGCTGCTGCAGCTGCTTCTGGGAGTCGGGCCGTGAGCAGCATGCTCAGTGTGTTACATAACACAGTGTAATATACCTGTATTACACTGTGTTGAGTGAAAAAGAGATTGAACAAGCGATCAGAGCATTGCTTTTTCAAGCCAAGCTGTAAAAATTAAAAAAAATGTTTTTAAACACTTAATACAAAAATATATAATGTACAAAAAACACACAGCTCTTTCAACCAAGAAATATGTAAGTTATATCTCTCAAAAGATGGCGAAAATACGAAAATAAAGAAGATTTTCTCTATATTAATATTTCTTCAGTAAAATTGTAAAAATATATTAACAAAACTATTTGAGGTATCATCTTAATCATAGTGATTTTTAAAATAAAGAAAATATATTATTTCATATGGTACGGTGTACGCCCCCCCAAAAAAAATCCAAAAAAAAGGAAACTAAATTTGACGAATTTCTTTTCCTCCATATATTCAGGAGTTAATAAAATCTCATCATTAAAGGGGTATTCTCATCTGGGCATTCACATTCAGTTTGATAAATCTGCCATATATAAACATTTCTTCAATTAGATGTTATTAAAAAAAATGTTCCTTTGTGAAGATAATTTCTCATAAATGTAGCCATATAGTCCCTTAGAAACGAGATGGCTTCCTTGGATACGGCCACCTCTGATGGAGGGATTGCACAAAGAAACAAAAGGTTTTTATATATGAAATATCTGGGATTTACTGTATGTCCCCAGCCGTCCTGTGGTAATGATCGCTGAATTCAGGAGGTCAGACATGACTCAATAGCGCATGTCTGGCCACCGCTGCAAGAGTGTGACGTGGTCGTAACCGAGGAAGCTATCTCGTTTCTAAGGGACAGAATGACTACATTAATGAGAAATTATCTTCACACAGGAACATTTTTTTTAATAACATCCAATTGAACAATGTTTATAAATGGTAGATTAGTGAAACTGAATGTGAATGCCCAGACGAGAATACCCCTTTAAGTTAAAGACCCACTAAATTAGGTATTTGTAAAGAGCATCTAATTTCACAGAAAATAAGCCCTTTTATGTCCAAATTGCCAAAAAAATAAAGATTTATAGCCTTTACAATGTGACTATACAAATCTGCTCTGAATGGCGCAGCTTCCCTTCAATGCCCTGGCGTGTGCACATACAGCAGTTTACCAACACATATGGGATATTGTTATACCGGGGAAAGATTTGGTATCAAACTTTTTGGAGCATTTTGAGATTTTATCCACTGAGAATGTGTATATATTTTTAAAAATACCTTCATTTAACAAAAATAAATACATTTTCAAAATTGCATCCGATTTTGTTTTAACCCTGTAAAACAATTAAAGGGTTAACAATCTACATAAAAGTTGTTTAACATATGTTGAGGGGTGTAGAATTCTATAAAGGAGTTTAATATTTACTATTTATGGGGTTTTACTATTATTTAGGTCTCTCAAAGTGGGAAGTCCCTCAAAAGCGTGATTTTGTGTTTTTTATGAAAATGTGAAAAATAGCACCTAAAGTTTAAAGCCTACTAACATGCTACAAAAATGAGAAGATGTATAAAAAAAACATGTCAACATAAAGCAGACATTTGGTATATGTTATTTATCAAGTTAGTTTTACTGTTATGGCTATGTTGGGAAAAGGTAGAATATTTAGAATTTTCAAAATTGAGAATTTTTGCAAATTTTCACCAAATATGTTTTTTCTCATAAATAAATGCAAAACATACCAACAAAATTTTTCAACTGACATGAAGTACAAAGTGAAGAAAACCATTTCAAAATCACTTTGATATGTTAAAGCGTTTCGAAGTTATAACCACTTGTAGTGAAACAGGTCAGATTTGAAAAAATAGCCCATGTCAGGAAGGTGAAAAAGTGGCTTTGGCGGTAAGGGGTTAATATTCCATGCACCTACTAAGAGGCTGGAAAAAAATACCAAATTCAGTAAAATTGACATTACAATGCATTTGCACCATTGCCCTGTGGGTCTGTTTTTATGGCTAACTTTGCACGGTCCATATGACGCCTCCTCTTTATTTCTCATTTTATTATTTTTTTACAGTTGTTTTATTTCCTTGGGGAGAACATTACAGAAATGGTTGAATGACAGGCCTTGGAGCCTTACAGAGTCCATTAACCCCTACGGGACTCGGCCATAAGGATGCAGCCCCATTTTCCAAATCTGCCCTGTGTCACGATAAGTGGTTATAGCTTTGGAACAATATAAGATATCCAGGGGATTTTGAGATTGTTTTCTCGTGACACATTATACTTCAAATTAGTTTAAAAATTTGGATGATATCTTTTGTGTTTAGTTATGAAAAAAACTAAATTTGGCAAAAATTTGGAAAAATTCTTTATTTTCAAAGTTCTAAATTCCCTACTTTTGATGCAGATAGTCCTAGCACCAAAATAAATTCATAACTTACATTTCCCAAATGTCTGCTTTATGTTGGATTGGTTTTTTAAGATTCCACATATTTAACTAGAATGTTATGAGGCTCAGAATTTGGGTGCCATTTTTAAAATTTTGGGGAAAATCACCAAAACTAATATTTAGATGGACCTGTTCAACTTTTAATTGACCGTGAGAGGCCTAAATAATAGCTAGACTCGTAAATTACCCCATTATGGAAACTACACACCTCAACGTATGAAAAACCACTTTTAAGAAGTTTGTTAACCCTTTAGGTGTTTTATAGGGGTTAAAACAAAATGGAGGTGTGGTCTACAAATTGTAATATTTTTTGACAATACATTCATTTTGGGTGGAAAATTAAACATTTGTAATGGATAAAATGAAAAAAGGCTCCACAAAGTTTGATACCCAATTTCTCCTGAGTTTACTGATACCCTATATGTGGTGATAACCTGCTGTATGGGCGCAGGGCCGGACATAGAAGGGAAGGAGGTGCCATGCAGATCAGATTTGCAATGTCACATTGTACAGGCTATAATTTTTTTTGTTTTTTTATTGTGGACCTATAGGGGCTTAATATTTTGCCACATGAGATGCACTTTTCTGGTACATAATTTTGGGGAATCTATAGCTAATTGGTGAGATTTTATTAACTCTTTGTTGGTGGAGGAAATGAAAATCATCAATTTTTAGGAACTTTTTTTGTATTTTTTTTGGGGCCGTTTACCATACCGTAAAAATTGTATATTATTTTTAATCTGAGCGTCTCCACAATTACGAAAATACTTTATTTATATAGTTTTTTAAAAAAATTTTACTGAATAAAAAGTAATAAAATGTAAATTTTAGCATCACTGACTTTCATATGCATAACTTTTTTATTTTTCGGCTTAAAAATCTGGTTAGGGGTTTATTTTTGTGAGAAGGATTGTTATATTAGTGGTCTTATTTTAGAGTGTGTAACTTTTTTAAATCACTTTTTAGAGCATTTTTAAAGGGTATTAATTGAAAATTATCTTTTTTTTTGCAGCGTTTTTGAGGGGTATTCTTTACGGGGTTCATTTTGCAGGTCCAATAGTGATTCTGTTTTATTATGCAGATTATTACAGATGTAGCAATACCAAATATGTGGGGGTTTTGTGTATTTAATTCAATTTTACTGAATAAAAACTAATTTGGAGACAATCTTGTTCATTTTAGCATCACCATCTTTTCATATGCATAACTTTTTTATTTTTCAGCTGAAAAATCTGGTTAATTAAAAATCATCTTTTTTTGGGAGAGTTTTTTGAGGTTGTTTTTTACGGGGTTCACTTTGCGGGTCCAATAATGATTCTGTTTTATTATGCAGATTGTCACGGACGTAGAAATACCAAATATGTGGGGGTTTTGTGTATTTTATTCAATTTTACTGAATAAAAAATAATTTGGAGACAATTTTGTTCAGTTTACGTGACTTAGAGATAAAATCATTTATACAATAAAAGCATTATTCTGAAACCTATAGACAGAAAGTGATTTCTGAAATACATTTGAAAACTTGACATTAATTATTGACAATACTAAATACTATACTGTATTCATGAAATGCATCATAGCATGGACAATACTAAATACTATACTGTATTCATGAAATGCATCATAGCATGACCAAATATATGTGTCTATTACATCTAATCCAGTAAACATTACCATATACATCATGTACAGGATTATATCAATTCAAGACATACAATACACATACTGTAAAAAAATATTTACATTTAGTAACTGATACCATATGCAAGAGTTTGTAAATGCAGTATTTATACCATACACATACTGTACAGGAATATCTCAGCTCATTAATCAATACCAAACACATACTATACTACATACATAGTATATAATTATAAAATTCAGGACTTCGGAAAAGTTGGGTTGCATGCTGGCTGCCATCCCGTTCATAAACAAATTACAAGGAGCTTCCTGAACTGTCCAGACAGGACTAATCAACCTGAGCTGGATGGTTCATATACAGCAGCTGGGAGATGGTGCAGTGATTGATTACTACTGCCTGTCATGGACAACACAGTGATTACATTGTTCTCTGAAGCAGTGCATTTGACGGTAAGAGTAGAAGCATTAGGGCAGCCACAGGAGCAACAGAGCCTCAATATAAAAATTAATTAATAATAATTTTATAATTGTTTTTTCAGCAAAACCACTCAATTCAGGGATTAAACAAGATATGTTTCTGCATCAGTATAGCTACAGCATTCTCAAAGTATGTTTGGTTCACAATGCATGAAAAAAAATTCACTACCAATACCGTACACATACTGTACAGTAGTATATCAGTTCAGTACCAATACCAGACACATACTGTACAGTAGTATATCAGTTCAGTACCAATACCATATAATACTGTACAGTATTCTATACATGGGTCTTGGTTAGATGTACTGCTGTACATTTTAGATGGTTTTTAATTTATATGTTGTGTGGTAAAGATATGGAATAAAGATTTGTTTATATTTTTTCACCTATACACACTTGCTCTGGTCTTTTGTTAAATGGTTTGATATTTACATGAGTGTGTTGGCCTTTGTGGTCACTATAACAGGCCTTGGAGATAATTAAGCTGTGCAGGTTTCTTTGTTCATATTAGCATCTCAATTCAGTACCAATACCATGCAAATGCTGTACACTAGTATCTCACTTCAGCACCAATACCATACACATACTGTACAGTAGTATCTCAATTTAGCACCAATACCATACAATACTGTACAGTAGTATGTCAATTCAGCACCAATACCATAAAATACTGTACATAAGTATCTTAATTCAGTACCAATACCATACAATACAATACTGCACAGTAGTATGTCAATTCAGCACCAATACCATAAAATACTGCACATTAGTATCTTAATTCAGTAACAATATCATGCACATACTGTACCATAGTATCTCAATTCAGTGCTAATACCATACACATACTGTACAATAGTATCTCATTTCAGTATCAATGCCATATACACACTTTACAGCGGAATACAATATTCATATTCAAATGTCAATTCATCATACATAAAATGAAGACATAATAAATAGGAGTGTATGTGGACTGAAAAATGTAGTATAAAATCTGCCTATGGGCAGAGCTATAATCAGTGCCTGGACACCACATAGGTGCCCCCTAATGCCATCTGCACACATCTGACCATATCACTTTACTGATATTCGCATTCAGGCTAATCTTTGGCTCATTAGCTTCTTGCAGCATCCAGTATTCACACAACACTGGTCTGTAAAAGTCAGCTACACAAAGGCTAAACAAACAATCTCCCAAACTGCTGTTCCTGGTCCAACACGTATCAAAAAGATAAGGAAAAAAGAGAAAAAAGAAGACAAGCCATTAAGTAATAAACATCTTCTAAACTATATATACATATTTTTGTGTAGTAATCAATATGCATTTAGATGTATTTCTTGTTAAACTATAACATACATTTCAGATTAATAGTAAGGAATATTAGTCATATTCCTTGTGAAAGTTATCCAGAACAGAGTATCACATTCCTAAACTTAACAATGTCTTTGTTGTGCTAGGACATCTTTTTCCCAGATGTCAAGTTTGCATTTGCACCAAGTCTGACCACATCTTTCCCCTTAGGAAAAGCCAAATCAATGTGCGAATGTACATTCAACACTTATTTGCATAGGACAATGTTCAGTGTCCTTTTTTCCTCTGTTAATATTTTTTGTACTCTTTAAAGCCTCTGATGATTTCTTCTAGCAAGATTTTCATTAGTTACCCTTAAAAGTTATAAGTTATTGTTCATACACTTTGTTTATTAGTTCATAAATTATTTAATTGTCTAAAGAAGCCTTGTCATCTCCTCTGACATTCTTTTTATTAAATCATTTCCATTTTCCATGATGCAGAAGTTCTAGAGTCTCTTGTAAAAATTTAGCTTTGTGTCATTCCCAAACATGCACAGCACAGCAGTCACGAAGAACTGGGAAAAAGCATTGACTCGAGTACAAGCTTATGGTGGGAAATGCAGCCGCTACTCTCTAATAAAATGTTCAGTAGTCTCCCCTCATCAGTAAAATGTCCAGTAATCCCCCCTCATCAGTAAAATGTCCAGTAGTCTCCCCTCATCAATAAAGTGTCCAGAAGTCTCCCTTCATCAATAAAATGTCCAGAATGAAATGTTCACAGCAGCACCTCAAATAATAAAATGTCCAGCAGAGTGCTCCAATTAGTATAATATCCAGCAGAGTGCTCCGATTGATATAATGTCCAGCAGAGTGCCCCATTAATATAATGTCCAGTAGAGTGCCGCCATGAATGTAATAATGTCTAGCAGAGTGTCCACATTAATGTAATGTCCAGCAGAGCCCCCCATTAAGGACATGTCCATCAGAGTGCCCCATTAATATAATGTTCAGCAGAGTGTCCCATTAATATAATGTCCAGTAAAGTGCCCCCTTAAATGTAATGTCTAGCAGAATGTCCACATTATTGTAATGTCCAGCAGAGCCCCCCCCCATCCCCATTAAGGAAATGTCTAGCAGAGAGCCCCCTTAAAAAGTAAACTTAGTACTCACCCTCTGGCACTGACCCCCGGGGTCCTACTCTCCCCGCTGCACCTCTTCATGTTCCCTGCTGCATCATAGTTTCTGTGCCGGCAGACCGCATAGACATGCATCTGCTGGTCCAGCCCAAACCCAAAGAGGTCCTGCAGGGAGAAGAGAGCTAGAGGGTGAGTACTAACTAATCAAAAATTGTGATATAATTCATGAATGATGAAGAGTGGCAGGTATGCTCAGAGCTCAACAACTTTTAGACCATTTTTTTAAAGTTATGCACCATACAATGAACTTTTTTAAGATTTTCATTTGAGATGCTAGGAATTCTGTAAAATCCAGTAGGGGCAGAGGCATTGTTGCCAAAAAAGATTGTTGTACTTACCTGCTCCAGTACTTTGGCACCTCAAACTACTAGGCAGAGGTACAGAAGGATGGACATATCAGAGTAAAAGAGGAAGCGGTAGCTGATGCAGGTTAAGTCTTTTTTTATTTTCCACCTCTGCCTTGGTTGGTTTCTCCAGAATTCATAGAAAACAGCTTTAACTCCTTTCAGACCACCAGCTGACTTCAGAAGTCAGGGGGTACAGGACTAGCGGCGGGAGCAAGACCGGTTCCTGTGGAGATGCTTTTTATTACCGTTTCTCTCTTCTCCTCTCCGCACAGCATCGGCTCTATATACTTGGCGAGCACGTGGCTACTGGTTCTAAAAGGGTTAATCAGAGCTGCTGGTTATAATCAGACCCAGTACAGCTCTGATTAACAATAGCCTTCACCTGTCACCCTGTCCCCCAGGGGTCTTTAATTAACTCATGGGGGACATATAAAGTAAAAATACACTGTACTATACTATATAGTATAGTATATACTATATAGTATATATATACTATATACTATATATATATATATATATATATATATATAT
Source organism: Engystomops pustulosus (assembly GCA_019512145.1). Taxonomy (NCBI): domain Eukaryota; kingdom Metazoa; phylum Chordata; class Amphibia; order Anura; family Leptodactylidae; genus Engystomops; species Engystomops pustulosus. The sequence goes on from CM033643.1 coordinate 99,892,121, forward strand.
ATATATATACTACAGTACTATAAATTACATAAAAGCCTTTTTTAATTTTTACCCCAAGTAAAACTAAAAATGAATACAATTTTTTAAACTGTTATAAATTTTAAGCTAGCACGCAAAAAAAAGATATGGCCCTTAAACCGCAGTGTGCGAAAGTTCACTAAAAATGCCTCGGTCCTTAGAACCTTCTCAAACTGCGTCACAAAAGTTAATGTATATGAGTGTGTGTCTTTATTATTATTCTGTATTTGCTTCATTGTGTCAAATTATATCTATATAAAAGAAAAAAATTGTATTTTTCATATTTATTATTTTTATAATTTTTTTCTCGCACTACCTTTTATTTTCGTTGAACAATAAAATGTATTTTCATGTCACAAAAGTTGTAGTTTGACTTATTTTGTGTATATTGTTTAATACACACCTAGTTTACACTAATACTTTCATATAATGTGCACAAAATTATGATTCAAAGTGCTGGCACTATTACATCAGGATACACAGGATTCACAAAAACAGACTACTATTTAATTTGGAACTTTGTTTGTGTTTTCTCATTCTGTGACACAGTATGATTACAGTGATGCCAAACATGCATATCTTTTTAATTCTTTTTCTACTTTTCCTAAAATACACTAAAAGAAAATAGTAACATTGTGATCTTTCAAGAGCAATACCACATAATTTGATAATTTAATATATAGTGTTAACACAAAAGAAGTCATATCAAATAAATGTATTTTTTTACAGGAAAGAACTATTTTTCATGTAACAATGTAACAAAGGCTGATTGGTGAAAACACATAATAGTGTTTATTTTCTTTTTAAATAATAAAGAACTTTTAATGGCCTTTTTAATGAAGTAGTTGAAGTCTTGCGTACTACCCCCAGGAAATCTGGGCCAGTGAAAACTGTTTTTCTTGATTTTTAACGCAGAATATGGAATTGGTTTTTTTAGTGACAGCTGTCCCTCATCACCATGGTTTTTGTTGAGGTGCCCTCCACAGCTGACTACCAATTTCTGTGTCACACCCCCACATAACTTGTTTGATGAGAAGGTGTGTCATCCCCCACCTCCAGGACTGTCCTCGTACGGAAACCAGCAATGATCATCATCAGTAGCGCGGAGTCCCTAGGACCCCCCAAAAAGAAAAGGCTTGGTGGTTGTGGTAAGTGATTCTTTATAATGAATTTGCAACCAGCGGTTACTTGGTTCGTATTCAATGGGCAAAACTGCACATCCCCTTTAGAGCAGATACACACAGGATGTTGTAAATTGGTGATGTCGGGTCCTTGGCTTGTGATCCACCATCTTGTACTTTCTCTGTCCTAGTAATCCCCAGCTATTGTTGTGAATGGACCCTGTGTAGATACTTCTTATTCGCCTGAGGGTACGCATGTGGGACGTAGGGAATTATTAGCTACCTTACTATCCAAGGTTGGCCACATATACACCAATTGATCAAGCACCAAGTTGTCAAGGTGACTCTTATTTTGGGGGGGCAATCTAAGTTGAACAGATGATTGTTCGGACGCCCCCCAAGATTTTACATTAAATATCAGCGTTATGAGTTCTTAAAGTGAATGTATTAAAGAGAACCTGAAAATCCTTCTAAGGGCAGGGGAGAGGTGGCCAAAAACAAACAAAGTTTTTAAAGGGGTTGGCGGAGACTGTTAAAAGAAAAAAACCTTGGTGGATGGGTGGCGCCTAAAAAAATAAACATTTATTACCTCCCGGGCCCACAAAGGCGATACTTGCGCTGCCATTCTCTGGTCTATGCTTGCCTGTTGTGTTGTACACGCGCTGCACTCAGATGCAACGCCGAGGACTGGTGGACAGCCACCCGTCCTATTAAGCGCTGTCTCCGACAACCCTTAACAGAAATCCCAACTCCGGTTCCAGGATTGCGGCAGTCTTCCAGGTTCGAACTTGAAGTCAGACTTCTCAGTGGCGTCATTGGTCCCTTGGGACACTTGCTCGTACATCACAAAGAAGACCAGTGGTCCAAGGAGGTCACTTCTGATTGGGCTGAATGTCCATTCTGGCTTGAAATATGGCCATCAGCTGAACATAGAGCCAAAGCAGGGTTTAAGACGTGCATTTCCCTTTTTTTGGCAACTTGAGACAGTCCTCAAGGTTTAGGTCAGTACTCCTGGAAAACTCCGTTCCACGGGATAGGGAGAGATATAACTTTGTAATCAGTGGGGTTTCAGTGGATGATACACCCACAGAACACCAAAAAAACGGGTTGTCAGTCGGACGCCCCATTGTCGCTGCGTAGAATTATGGAGCAGACGGTCCCAGCACATGACCTTATGCTCTAATAAGCGGATTGATGGAGGGAAACTTGGATTGTATGGGAAGACCCTCCTTTAAATTTCTACAGCTACACAAAGAGTTAAGCCTTGCAATTTAATACATTTTACTGAATTTGCTCTTTTTTTTTTTAAGAAAGGAAACTTTAAGAAGAAACAAAGGTCAAACTTCATACTCAAGATTTGCACAGGGATAACGAGGTGGAAATGCAGAGGGGTTCTGAAGGGTTTCAACAGGGAACCGTACTTCAGCGAATGATCCAAGAGCAGCTGGAGGATATGGCAATCCCACTGAGAATCTGAACATTCTGATATCCAACAAGCCACCGGAAGGGCAGGGACCAAGAAGCAATTATCCCCTCTAATCTGTTTCGTTAATGAAAACTTACCTCCAAGAAGACCCACAAATGGTCGGCCAGGGTAGGCGAGGCAAGGAAGAAAAAAGAACAAAGGGCCAAGACAGCAGGTGGACAACACTTGTGATGGAGAAGGACCCTGAGGACATCTCAGCACAACAAAAACGAGAGGTTGCCAACCTCGAGGAAAAGCCAAGCTCCAGTCACTATTAGGCTCAAACCACATTGGACCAATGGGTCCTGGTTTTTATGTGAAGGCATAGTGGACAATCATAAATCAAAAACTGAAGAAGACGACGTCTCAGCGGCGCCAACAGCGGACAAGCTCACCAGAGATGAGGGCATGAAGGAACTCAAGCCAGTTTTTTCATGTTTTAGCTCTCATGAGAGAGAAGGAGAATGTTTGTCTCTGGCGAATGGAGTTAATGAAACAGCTTCCTCAGGTTTAGCATTAAAGCGACCTGAAAAATGGGGATCCATCTCCGGCTCCACGTCTTAGGGAAAGGGGGGGAGCAAAGCAGGACCCCCACGGCCTCCCTCACAAGGTCAAACAGGCTCCAACTCCTGTGAACAAGATTGCAGAAAAAGGACAGCACTTTTACAAAATGATCAACACACCTGATGGGTACATGAAATGATAAAACCGTACCCCTCCTCCCAACCGACCCGAATGAGGTTGTATGTCCTCCAGGACCAGCCTACCAAGAATATTAAATCACCAGGGTAACACACCATGTTGTTTCTACGGTAACTCAGTAGTAAATGTGTTTTGCATTAGTTACATTACTTAAATACTGATGGAAAAAACTTCTTGTTTGTTAGATGTGGATAGAGGCTGAGTGGTGGTCCCTGGTGAAATTACATTTTATTTTGTTTTACAGTTAGAACCTCTTACATCCATCTCGTATTCAGACCGATTTGTATCACAATGGTAAACAGACTCAGACTGAACCCGTGTAGTCTGATCTGAGTCGTGTATTACTCAAGAAAAGAGCCAAAAAAGGAGGCAAAAGAGTAACACGTGACTGCAAGGCTCTGACTACAAATGTTTTGTTTGTAGTCTGTAACCAGGAGAAACACAAATCTACACAGGAGCGCTATCGTTAGCGCTTAAAATTTTATTGATACATTTAGTTCCAATATAAGTGCATCAGAATTTTTCATGTTTATTGATGGACGCTTTGCCTCTTTATCTGTCTCATCATCGCCACACACTAGTAGTTATACGCATGTACAACTTTTCTCATAAAGGTCCAGCACATAATGGCCCCAAGAACGTCATAAAATATTTATTCACCCAGCCAACAGGGGGCGGCCAAACGTGGGAGCTCCACCACTGGGATTATTAAGGAGACACTCTGGAAAGGCAAAAAAACAAAACACTAGAATTTCATACGAATTTGGCATAAGAAAAGAGGGTAGGACCCAATTGGTGGCACATTTACGGAACAATGTGCGATTCCCCCCCCTTCTTCCTTCCCCCTTTTTCCCCCCCCCCCTTTTCCCCCCCCCCTTTCGCACCCCCCCCCTTCCTCTCCTCCCTTCCCTTTTTTTTTTTTTTCTCTCTCTTTTAAAGGAGGCTAAGGTGAATATGAAATAAAATCGTCTTATAAAAATTACTCTTTTTGGAATGTGAGTGGAAAATTTGACAACACAGTATCTTCTGCCTTCGACTGGTTGATTTGGAGTTTATTCTTGGGAACCCGTAACCCAGGCGAATTTTTAGTCCGTCTAGAGTCATGCATCTAATGAACAATTGGGTCCGCCACGCTTAATGCAATGTGAATCCTCTTCCCCCCCCCCTTTTTTTTTTTTCCTCCTCCCCCTCTTCCTTCCCCCCTCTCTTTTTTCTCCCCCCCCCCCCCCCCCCCCCTCTCCCTCCCTCCCCCCCCCCCCCCCCTTCCTTTTCCATGCCGGAAAGTTGCAAGAGGTAGGTAGTCGTGTCACCAACAACAGGAGAATGAGGGATATGCGAGATTGGGAAGAATGGAACGTGTTTGCTGCAATTCACGTTAGTATTTTTTTGTTGTGCAGGCCCGATTTTTTCTGCATGTGTTGCTGTCCCGAATCCCAGGTCCGCCCGGAGTTAAACCTTCTCTTTCTGTGTATGCAAGTGGCGTGTGATCTAGAGACGAAAAAAAAGGAAGTGTGTTTGGGGTAGTTGGCTCTGAAAACGGGGCAGCGATCTTCAACCACCGGCCCGCCGTTGTAGTCACGGGCCGTGGCCGGTGCCTCGGTGTCTCCCGCCTGTCGTTTCCCCTCCTCTTGGCCCCTCCTCCTGCCTCCCTCTGTGCCCGTTGGCTTCTCCTGTGTTTTCTGCTCCTCCTCCTCCTCCCCCCCCCCCCCTCCCCCTCCCCCCTCTCTACCCCCCCTCCCCCCCCCCCCCCCCTGCCCCCCCTTCCTCCCCTCGTGACTGTCCGCCCTGACAAATCAACTTCCACTGGTCTGACACCGGTCTCCTCATCGTCGGACACCTCTTTACACAATTCCACTACGTCAAGAAGGTCATCTCACCCACAGACTGTGACTGTTGGAAAACCGGGCATCGGAAAATTGCTCAGCAGCAACCGGACAAGTGGTTTGTGACTGTGGTAAGGGTCAGAAAACAGTTCCTCAGAGTATGCCGGTTCAAATGCCAAATTTCCTGGGAGGGGGCAGACTGGGGGGGAGGAGGCTGAGGTGCAGGAGCTGGGAGGAGTGGCGATTGCGGTGACATGGTGGACTGCGTGGAAGACTGATGGTGGTGGACAAATTGCTCGAAGCATTGTCAGCAATCCAACATCACCTGTTCGCACTGTTCTGGCCTCAACAGTGCTCTACCACGAGTCCAGTAACTTCAGACATGAACCTAGAGGAGTGTAGGACTCTGCGGCGTTCCTGCTCCCTCATCAGCAGGTGGGTGTCTCACCGCCAGGACCACGGCCTCTGACCCTGCAGTAGTTGGACGCCCACGTCCCCGCCCTCGTCCTCTTACCCTAGCTTGCGGGTTAAACATTTTAAAGAAGTTTAGTATAACTTTTTTTTTTTTTTTACTTTTTTTTGTTTTTTTTTTGTGTTTTTTTTTTTTTTTTTGTGTTTTTTGTTTTTTTTTTGAGTTTTTTTTAAAAACCAAACAATGCTATCTATGCTATGGCTATTTTGGCCAAGTATCAAAAGCACTACTATGCCAGATGAGATGACACTGAGTTAGTGCCTAATTGAAATCCAACACCTACTAAATTTTACCCACTTCGGTCTTTGCTATGGATATGTGCGTCACTAAGCGCAGAACACAGCGGTCGCAAGTCTTCACTACAAATTGCTCAGAATTGGCTGTACATGCCTGAGACACGTACAGCCACCAGCAGATAACAGAAATCAAACTATAGAACAGCTACTGTATGCGTAGTAAGTGCTATTTGAATTCTATCTATGGCTATTGCGAGCCAAGTATCAAGCAAATCACGACTCTTGCGCTGAGAGTACACTGAGTTAGTGCCTAATTGAAATCCAACCCCTACTAAATTTTCCCACTTCGGTCTTTGATGGATATGTGCGTCACTAAGCGCAAACACAGCGGTCGCAAGTCTCACTACCAAATTGCTCAGAATTGGCTATACATGCACTGCAGAAAGTACAGCCACCAGCAGATCAACCAGAAATCAAATATATAGAACGCACTGTATGCGTGAAGAAGCTCTTTTTTCTCCTATGGCTATTTTCTAGCCAAGTATCAAGACACACTTTGCCAGATGAGATGACACTGAGTTAGTGCCTAATTGAAATCCAACCCCTACTAAATTTTCCACTTCGGTCTTTGCTATGGATATGTGCGTCACTAAGCGCAGAACACAGGGTCGCAAAGTCTCACTACAAATTGCTCAGAATTGGCTAGTACATGACTGCAGAAAGTACAGCACCAGCAGATCAACCAGAAAATTCAATATATAGAACGCTACTGTATGCGTAAGTAAGCTCTTTGTATTCTCCTATGGCTATTTTCTAGCAAGTATCAAAGCACACTACTATGCCATGAATGAGCGGACAGAGTTAGTGCCTAATGGAAATCCAACCCTACAAATTTTCCACTTCGGTCTTTGATGGATATGTGTGCCACTAAGAGCTAAAACACAACGGTAGCAAGTCCCCCTGCTAATTCCTCACAAAATGGGTACTAGATGCAAATTAAATAAAAAAAAGTAGAACGTTATTGTAGCCCTAAGAAGGGGGTGTTGGGTTTGTCTGCTGAGAAGTACTCTGCCACAGCTAAGCTAATAGAACACCCTACGTTCCCTGACCAGCAGCAGCTCTCTCCAGCGGCATCCAGACACAGAATGATCCGAGCAGCGCGGGCAGCGGCTAGTCTACCCAGGGTCACCTGATCTGGCCAGCCAAACCACTGTATCGACGTGTAAGGGACCACGTCTGCTGGGTGGAGGTAGCGAAGTCTCCTGGCTTGTGATTGGTCTGTTTCTGGCCGCCAAAAGCAAAACGGCGGGAGCTGCCATTTTCCGAGCGGGCGAAGTATTCGTCCGAGCAACGAGCAGTTTCGAGTACCCAATGCTCGACCGAGCATCAAGCTCGGACGAGCATGTTCGCTCATCTCTAATAACAACTAATTACATGTTAGCTTATATTTTAATTACGCATTTGAACATGAATAATGCTTAATCCTGAAACACCCTTAAGGGACTACAGCTCGAAAGGCCTTCCTGCTTTCCTCTGTCTATCCCAGGTGATAAGCAACCACAAAGACAGTCCTAAAGTGTGGACATGTAACAGGACAAAAAGACAAATAACACAAAAGAATAATGAGTGGTCCAGGTCACAACATAGATAACATATAAGGCACAAAATCTCAGATTAAAAAGGGATAGTCAGAAAACATGAGCCAAAATCAAAATCAAATGATAACAGAGAAGAACTAAACATGAACAATTGGGCAAAGTAAAGTGAACTTTTAACCAAGCTGATAGACAGAAGATACTTATGTGTTAGCCATAAACTCTGCTCACACGAAGGGTTCGTGTAGACAGAGTAAGTTGACCCCTGCCAGTCCAGAACCAAACTGCAGAGAGCAGGGTGTAATAGTTTCACACAGCAGAGCCACACTAGAACACTATTTAGACTGCCGAAAAAACAATTGGGTCACAGAGAGATCAGTAGGCTATGACAATAAGTTATGTTGCTTCTGATTTCTGAAAGCTGACACAATGTCTCAATGGGGAAGGTTTTAACATAGTAAAATTTGGCATTGCCTTGTGAACTATCCCTAACACTAAAGTAGCTTAGGGCCATCCTTGTAAGGAATTGTTTGCTTTGTTTCTCAGATATCTCAAGATATTTTACAAAGCTATTCTTCCATTTCTTAACATGTAAAACAATTGCATGTGCACAGTAATTTCTATATTTTCTTCCTTCTTATGAAAACAGGCTGGATTTTTGTTACACAATGTATATCTTGCCCCTACTTAGCCGTCAGAACTAATTTGCTCTCTTTTACAGAGGAACATGATGTTGTTTTCTGTAACAGTTGAGACAAAAAACTATTTATAGCACAGCAAAATATCATGAATATTTAGGCATCTTCATGAGCCATGTTGTGTAGATTATTTGGTTTTATGTGTGACTGAAGAATCCAAGGTTTTATAGGGAACGTCTAGGCGAGAAAACAAATAGACACATCAGCTGTTACTGTGCAACAGCAAAATGAAAAGACATACTCAAGACACAATAAAATCTGGAAGTAAAATGAGGATGGCTCCAACTGATAAGTGACATGTGCACACACTCTGGTTCTTATTTTTTCACTTGTACAAACATTCTCTACAAAGTTTCTTCCTGTAATAGGGTGAGAAACTGCTCAGTAACAAAAAAACATAGAAAGCCTTTGCCTGAAATGTCTGTTTGAAATAGTTTTATTATTGGTAAAAATTTTATATGATATACCTATTCCGCATCTAAGTGTGTGATCTTAATTAGCCTTACTGTGTGGCTTGTGTGTCATCGGTGTGCGACAGCAAAAAGACGCACAAAAAGGGGGATTTTTAGGTTTTATGGCTCATACCCAGCTGGTACGATAATCTATGGAAAACTAACACCATGTGATTCCATACAAGTTCTTATGAGTGTATACATGAAATTAACTGCCCCAATGTCAACCAGCTCACATAACATGGATTCAACAAGTGGTGGGGAATAAATTAGTATTTCAACTCTAAGGCACATGTCACTTTATACTCTAGATCTTTTCTATGGGAATTACATTCCATATGGTCCACTGTTAGTAATTTGGATCTGCATGTAGTTGGTAAATCCCTCAGTGTTTCTGTGGGTGTTGACTGGCTTCTTTGGTTTCTCCATTTGTTGGCTTTTTATGTTATTAATCTTATGTGACTGTAACAAGGAAAAAGGATTCTGAGGCTTGTTGGAGACAAGGGCTGATGTAAGTGATGGCACATTCAGAATGGTGGTGCTGAATAGTGGGAAGAAATAATATAATAGCTCATACTACCAGTAAACATTTGCATCACAGCTTTTTCCTTTTTTTATGTAAACCCGACATCTGTTTATGAAATTGTTGCATAATATATTAAGAAAATGGAACCACACATTAAAAAAGAATATTCTCAAAGCTCATTCACAAAGAAGTAAACACTTAGCTAAATTTGACATTCAGACATTTCCAAAATCAATCATTCCAGAAAGGGCTGACATGTCTATTGCCTGTAAGCATGAGCTAACTTCATAAAAATAAACACATCCAGTGCTTGGTGTTGAACTGAAATACTGAAAATACTGGTGAAGTAAGGCGTCTTGGCTCAATTTTCTGAACAAATGCTAATGAAGAGATGTTTTGTATATTATTCTACACCTGGGAGGCAAGTATAATTATGTGGTTTACCAAGGTAAAGCCTAATAAAGAAATTTTCCTCTCGTAATGAACTTGCGTGGAGTGTGAATGCAGTGCTTGTGAAACATACCAGGTTATGGATTATGGAAAGTAATCTGTAATAAATACATCATGGGAAGTCTAGGCCATAATATCTCACACATTAACTATGGTTTTGGCTATGCAATCTCAGAATTCCCTGCTAAATGATTCCTCATTCAGTGGATACTTCAGTTAAAATGACGTTATACACATAATATACATTATGTAGCTATTAGTGACCTATGTGCTCATTATACTAGCTAATGTCAGGCAGGTGGTGTCAGACTGTCTTTTCACACCCAGAAAGGCCCACCTGACAGTACATTACCTAAAATGTGTTTGCCCTGAATTAGAAAAAAAGACAACCAATTGGTGGCCATTGAAGGATGCAAAGAATTGAAGTAGTAATAAGTAGTGAGCTCACTGGTTTGATGCATGCAGGTGTAGTCAGCGCAAAGGATCCCTCCTGGACATGAGGTAGTAACTCCAACATACTTTCCGTTTCTTGATCATCTGGACAAAAAAGATGAAGGTAGCATGATGAAGGACGCATCATGCATTTGAAACGCGTTGCTTTAATCTTTTAAACTGTCACTGTAAAGAGTTTGTTGGAATAACGGTCCCTCAACAAAGCATCAAGCATTGTTCTTAGCAAACCTGGAGAATTTTTGTCCAGTCGCTGGACTGAAAAACGGAAAGTGTGTTAAAGAACTTAAGTTGGCTGGGGTAGTGAAAGTTTATAAGAGATTACAGCATTTAGATAAATAGTGTGGCATCCTCATTGCACACCAAGCACAGTGCTATAAATTGTGTAGGGACTGTGCTTGGTATTGCAGCTCAGCCATATTTAAATGAGTACAAATGAGCAGAAAAACAAGTCATGTGACCGATAAAGGTCAATTTGGTTTTGAGCAGCTGATTCAAATATGTTTGTTGGAAAATAAGTTTAATATACATTGGAGGTCATTGGAAAATTCACTGTAATCTGATTAGTTGCTAGTGTCCTCCGTTCTAAATGTAAGATGCATAAAAACCCCATAATTGTACATAATATCCTTTCAAACAGAACACATGGAATTCTAAAAATGTATATATGAAGGGTCCCCTACTTAAGGACACCCAACTTGCAGACGACCCCTAGTTACAGATGGACCTCTCTGCCCACTGTGACTTCTGGTGAAGTTCTCTGGATGCATTTCTTTAGGCTGCATTCACATGTCTGTAGGGGGACATATATATATAAGCTTGTAGCCGTACATATGTCCCCCAAAGGCCGGCACACAGAGTGGCACTGTACCACTCCATACATGGGCAAAATATAGGACATGTCCTATCTTTCCCCGTGTTACGGCGCCATGCGCAATGCATCACTATGGAGAGGGGAGGGGTCTCCCCTCCTCCTCTCCATCACAGATAACATATTCATGTGAATGTGGCCTTAGTCCTAGGTGGCAATGATCAGCTGTAAGGTGTCTGTAATGAAGCTTTATTAATATTCCTTAGTCCCATCGCAGCATTTAATAAATGATAAATATATAAATTATCCAGTTCTGACTTACAACAAATTCAAGTTAAGAACAAAACTGAAAACCCATCCTGTATGTAACCCGGGGACTGCCTGTATTAAAGTATTCTACACTTAGAAAAGGGACATTAATAACATATTTTGTTCCATTCTGACATAAAATAGTTGATATAATTAAAAAAACTTGTGACCTTTAGTGGCTCTATACCCCACATGCCATTTTTATCCGAAAAATTTGAGTGCCAAGGGAATGTCCTGCTGTGGCCCCCAAACAATTCCATATATCACACCAGAAAGTGGTGGAAATTATGGCAGATCTATTCTTCTGACTGCGCCAGTTTTCTGTTTGACTTTGCACTAGAAAGAACATCTTTTGCGTTTGCACATGTATTTAATAGGTGTTTGCGCCATCTTGTTTGAGGCGGCTGCAGTGTGCCAACATAACAGAAAAAAATTTTCACCTAAAGGGGTGTGGTGGTGCTTAATCTGAGTTTGCAATACATTAATACAGCGACTTGACAATATTGTGATGCACGCTATATGTTAACCCGTTACCGACATGTGACATAATAGTACGTCACATACCGGATGCGGGTGCATGGAGAGGGATCACGGGCTCAGCCCTCTTCAAAGCCAGTAAGTCTTTGCTGCATATTGCAGGAAAGGCTTACCGGTAACACCAGTGGTCAGTACTAGCATCGATTGCGGGTTTAAAAAAATGTTGCTGAGAGTCATCGCTCCCCGTGACGTCATTGGGGAGCGGCAATCTGTCGCCATGACAGCCTTGGGTCTTCCGAAGACCCGAGGCTGCCTCAGCTTAACCCTGATCGCACATTTTAATGAATTAGGAGGAAAATCCCTATATATTGCCATACCGTAGTATGGCAGTATATGATAGGATCAATCAGACAACCTAGGGTTAAAGTACCCTAGGGAGTCGGAAAAATAGTAAAAATAAAAATAAATAAAAGTAAAAAAAAAATCATAATAAAAACCTGAAAATTCAAATCACCCCACTTTCCCTAGAACTGATATAAAAATAAACAGTAAAAATCATAAACTCATTAGCTATTGCCGCATCCGAAAATGCCCAATCTATCAAAATATAATAACTTTTTTTACTGCGTGTAAACGGAAAACAGTGCCCAAAGTCCAAAATGGCACTTTTTTTGCCATTTTGAAAAATATAAAAAATTCAGTAAAAAGTGATCAAAAGGTCGTACAGTCTTTAAGATGGTAGCTCCGTACACCAAAGTATAAAAAAGTTATTAGCACCAGAAGATAAAATAATTTTGGCAAAATATATATATTTTTTTGTACAGGAGGTTTTCATTTTTGTAAATGTATGAAAACATTATAAAGCCTATACAAGTTTGGTATCCCCGTGATCATACCGACACAAAGAATAAAGTAGACATGTCATTTGGGGCACAGAGTGAAAGCCCTAAAATCCAAGCCCACACAAAAACAACGCAAATGCGTTTTTTCACCCTTTTCACTGAATTTGTAATTTTTTTCCCGCTTCCCAATACACGGCATGGAATATTACATAACACCATTTTTTGAAGTTCAATTTGTTATGCAGAAAAAAGCCATAACACAGCTCTGTACATGGAAAAATAAAAAAAAGTTATAGATTTTTGAAGGTGGGGAGCGAAAAATGAAAACTAGAGATGAGCGAACATGCTCGTCCGAGCTTGATGCTCGTTCGAGCATTAGCGTACTCGAAACTGCTCGTTGCTCGGACGAATACTTCGCCCGCTCGAGAAAATGGCAGCTCCCGCCGTTTTGCTTTTTGGCGGCCAGAAACAGAGCCAATCACAAGCCAGGAGACTCTGCACTCCACCCAGCATGAAGTGGTACCCTTACACGTCGATAGTTCAGGCCTACTATGCCTCCTCCTCCTCCGAACTACCATCCGTGGGCACGGCGCCATCAGTCGGTAGCTCTAGGCACAGCAGCAGTGCCGTCGCTAAGCGACAGCAGGCGGTGCTCAAACTGCTGAGCCTAGGCGATAAAAGGCACACCGCCCAAGAGCTATTACAGGGCATCACGGCGCAGACTGATCTGTGGCTGGCACGGGCTGAACATGAACCAGGACATGGTGTGTGTGTGACCACGTCCGTAACCTGTGGCGGCTCTGCAACTCGGCAACTGACACATGTGCCATGCCTGGCCCATTGTTTAATCGATAGTTCACACAGCTTTTCCTCAAGACAAATACCCCAATCTCGTCATTTGCTCACAGGTTGCGCCGCACTGTGCGCATTTCAGGAAGTCCAGCACAGATGCTCGCCACTCTCAGGGCACGCGCAGCGCCGCCTCCAACGGCCCGCTAACCGACTGTTGTGCGACGTGCCCACGAGGTGGGAATCAACACTGACCTGTTATCCAGAGTTTACCACAGCGCCGAGACCATTGTAGACTGCCAGATGTCACTTCCACCAGAACTGGTAGTCAGGTTCAAGCTTCCTCAATTCTACAATGAGGGGAACTGGATTGTCTGATATCTGTCGGTGCTGAGTAACTTTGAGGAGTCAACACAGATGGTCAGTGGCGATGCCGGCATCATCACGCCTCACCATCCCGCGCTTGGCCTGTTGAAAACCTCTCTGATCAGCATGAAGTCGAAGCTTTCGCTCGTCACAGAGACGGGGAAGAAGATTCCCTTGTTGACTAGCCAAAAGCACCCTTAGGTCTGTTTTCCCTCACGCATATCGGAGGAGGTGGGTGGAGGAGGAGTATGGGAGGAAGGAATAATGTTTGCGGACCCAAGGGGACCATCCTGTTGAGTCCTTTAGTTCACGTGTATGCAGAGAGAGAGAGGTTGGAGAGTTGGGGGAGGAGGAATGGACGTCCAGCCAGTGAGGGGAAGTGAATTCTTACGCGTGTACTCTGGCGCATATGGCAGATGTTCATTGCTAGGCTGCCTATCCGTGACCCTCCGTTTCAAAATTTCATTCCAGCACCGATTAATGGTGTTTCACTCTCCTGGACCCCGGTACAAACAAATCTTTCCACTCTCCCTGCCATGAGAAAAGAGTGTGAGAATGCATGAATACCACAGGCCCTGGTGCCAAGCTGAAACAGTATTTCCCTTCTGACGCGCTAGCGGCAGAGTGCGTAGTTCTGCGGTGACAAGTAGCAGGGAGGTAGGCGAGCAGGCAGCTTGTCCAGCACTGGCAAGGTACGCTTACACAAGGCTTTTGCCAGCTTTATGTCACCCCAGCACGACACTGTCACCTGTCCCCAGTTCGCAGAGTAGGTGGCTGATCTTTACGAAGATGGTGAGTAGTACGTAGCGACCATACCATCGTCCTAAATGATCACACAGCTCCCTACAACTACTGGGGTTTTCAAAGCTGGACATGTGGCACAACTGGCGCTGTACGCCTGGAGGTTCTTGCCTGCCCTGCCGCTAGCGTCTTGTCCGAGCGGTTTTCAGTGCAGCTGGTGGCAATCATCACCGATAGCGTACCGCCTTCGCTGACAGCGCTGCAGGCTGAACGCTTATTAAGATGAATAAAGCCTGATTTCTCATAATTTCCAATCTCCACCAGGTGAAGGAAGCTCACACCGGAATATTGATCCACTCCTCCTCCTCCTCATTTTCCTCCTTCTCCTCCTCTTGTGTCAGTAAGCAGAGGAAAACGGCTATTTTTTGACAGGCCCACTGGCTCTGCTATAGTACTTTATTCATTTTAATTTTTCTGGAGGGCCACCGACCCGGTCCTCTGTTTTAAACCATTTTTGGAGTGCCACATACAGGCACTCAATCTATTCCATTTTTCTGGAGGCCACCGACCGTTCCTCTGTTTTAAAATTTTTGGGAGTGCCACTACCGGCACTCAATCTATCTATTTTCTGGGGGAGGCCACCTACCTGCTCCCTGGTTTGAAAAAACTTTTTGGGACTGCCACATACAGCACCTCAATCGATCCATTTTCTGAGGGCCACCTACCTGCTCCTCGGTTTGAAAACTTTTTGGGACTGCCACATACAGGCACTCAATCTATTCAATTTTCTGAGGGCCACCTACCTGTCCCTCTGGTTTGAAAACTTTTGTGGGACTGCACATACAGTCACTCAATCTATTCAACTTTTCTGGAGCGGACCTACCTGCTCCTCTGTTTGAAAACTTTTGGACTGCCACATACAGGCACTCACTCTATTCATTTTTCGGAGGGCACCTACCTGCTCCTCTGGTTTGAAAACTTTTTTGTGATCTGGCCACATAAGCACTCAATCTATTCAATTTTTTTCTGGAGGGCCACCTACCTGCTCCTCTGTTTTGAAACTTTGGGACTGCACATACGCACTCAATCTATTCAATTTTCTGAGGGGCCACCTCCTGCTCTCTGTTTGAAACTTTTGGGACTGCCCATAAAGGCACTCAATCTATATTCTATTTTCTGGAGCCCACCTACGCGTCCTCGGTTTGAAAAATTTTTGGGACTGCCACATACGGCCATCCAAATTAAATTGTCTCCATAAGCAGCCTCCACCGTTGTCTCCATTGCCTACCTCCCAAAATGTCGTCCAGACTGCCCTCCATACTCGTCCCTTTATCAAACGAGGTGTGTCAGGCAGCAAATTTGGGTTGTTTTCACATGGATTCCACATCAGTTGTTTACCTTTGTCGCCACCCAGCTGTGTTATCCCAAATATACTAATAACTATTATCATTTACCAATATTTTCAGCGCTTCTTGCGCATCTGTTTACTCCCCTCACCCAAAGCCCGCCATTCCTAAACTTATACAGAACGCTACCTACACTTGATCTTATACAAAAGGTTCTAGAAGTGCTGTTTGGGGACGTATCCTAGAGACAGGGGCTGTGATTGGCGAAACTCGCCTGGCAGCGGAGCGCCCACTCCATGCTCCATCAACTAACTGTTTTAACTGCAGAACGACTTCTGTCTACTACTAGTTCAGCCTGCCTCCATACATGGTCCCTTATCAAACGAGCTGTGTCAGGCAGAATTTGGGTTGGTTTTCATGCTTCCATGTTAACTTGGTCGCCACCCCGTGCTTGTAATCCACAAATATACTGGCAAACTTTATCATGTACCGATATATTGAGCCTCTTGCTCACCTCCTTTGGTTCCTCTCTGCCACCATTGTTTGAAGCCTGCTAGTCCATTTAGGGTATGTCGCCATGCCACTCTCTAGCCTGCTGCGCTGCCTCTGCATGGCTCCCCTATAGGTGTCAGGGTCAATTATTGCATTGTTTTAGAATGCTATCTAGCTCTCATTCTGTCACTCCTCTGTCATGGCCATAGCGTGTTGCCCATATTTTGGCATAATGTGCGATTAAGCAGCCTAGAGGCATCCATGCATGCTCGCCTGCTGTTTCCTGTCCATTTCCGGGTGTTCCATCCTTTTCTGGAGGTTCCCAGGTGTTGGCCAGCTTCCCTGTGCAGAGGCCTTGGTCCCCTGAAAAATGCTCGATCTCTCCCATTAACTTCAATGGGGTTCGTTATTCGAACGAGCACGTCGAGCATACGGAAAGTTCGTCTCGAATAACGAGTACCCGAGCATTTTAGTGCTCGCTCATCTCTAGTGAAAACACATAATAGTGTTTATTTTCTTTTTAAATAATAAAAAACTTTTAATGGCCTTTTTAATGAAGTAGTTGAAGTCTTGCGTACTACCACCACTTGGTTGAAATCCATGTATGTTGAGCTTGTTGACATTGGGGCAGTTAATTTCATGTATAGCACTCATAGAAACTTGTATGGAATCACATGGTGTTAGTTTCCATAGATTATCGTACAAGCTGGGTATGAGCCATAAAACACCTAAAAATCCCCCTTTTTGTGGCAGTCTTTTTTGCTGTTGTGACACACAAGCCACGACAGTAAGACTAATTAAGATCACACCTTTAGATGCGGAAAATAGGTATATCATATAAAATTTTTACCAATAGATAAAACATATTTACTAAAACAGACATTTCAGGCAAAAGGCTTTCTATGTTTTTTTGTTACTGAGCAGTTATCACCCTATTACAGGAAGAAACTTTGTGAGAGAATGTTTGTACAAGTGAAAAAATAAGAAACCAGAGTGTGTGCACATGTCACTTATCAGTTGGAGCCATACTCATTTTACTTCCAGATTTTATTGTGTCTTGAGTATGTCTTTTCATTTTGCTGTTGCACAGTAACAGCTGATGTGTCTTATTTGTTTTCTGCCTAGACGTTCCCATAAAAACCTTGGATTTCAGCCACATAAAACCAAATAATCTACAAACATGGCTCATGAAAGATGCCTAAAATATTCATGATATTTTGCTGTGCTATAAATCAGTTTTTTGTCTCAACTGTTACAGAAAACAACATCATGTTCCTCTGTAAAAGAGAGCAAATTAGTTCTGACGGCTAAGTAGGGGCAAGATATACATTGTGTACAACAAAATCCAGCCTGTTTTCATAAGAAGGGAAAGATAAATATAGAAAATACTGTGCACATGCAATTGTTTTACATGTTAAGAAATGGAAGAATAGCTTTGTAAAATATCTTGAGACATCTTGAGGAAACAAAGCAAACAATTCCTTACAAGGATGGCCCTAAGCTACTTTAGTGTTAGGGATAGTTCACAAGGCAAATAGCCAAATTTTACTAATGTAAAACCTTCTCCCATTAAGACCATTGGTGTCAGCTTTCAGAAATCAGAAGCAACATAACTTATTGTCATAGCCTACTGATCTCTCTGTAACCCAATTGTTTTTCGGCAGTCTAAATAGTGTTCTAGTGCGGCTCTGCTGTGTATTACACCCTGCTCTCTGCAGTCTGGTTCTGGGCTGGCAGGGGTCAACTTACTCTGTCTACACGAACCCTTCCCTTTGCATCTGGAGCAGAGTTTCTGGCTAACACATAAGTATCTTCTGTCTATCTTGTCCCTCGCTGGTTAAAAGTTCACTTTACCTGCCCAATTGTTCTATGTTAGTTCTTCTCTGTTATTCATTTGATTTTGATTTCGGCTCATGTTTTCTGACTATCCCTTTTTTAATCTGAGATTTTGTGCCTTATATGTTATCTATGTTGTGACCTGGACCACTCATTATTCTTTTGTGTTATTTGTCTTTTTGTCCTGTTACATGTCCACACTTTAGGACTGTCTTTGTGGTTGTCCCTTATCACCTGGGATACACAGAGGAAAGCAGGAAGGGCCTTTGGGAGGCTGTAGTTTAGGCCTCACTGTCTGGCATTTCCTCCCTTAAAGGGGTGTTTCAGGATTAAGCATTATTCATGTTCAAATGCGTAATTAAAATATAAGCTAACATGTAATTAGTTGTTATTTAAAATTTAGCTTCCCTTAGCAGAAAAATATTGTGTACATAAACTTCCCCTCTTTTTATTTACCTTTCCATAACACTTTGCCACTTTATGGTACAGATACTTTACCATAATCAGATCATGGTACAGATCATTTACTTACCCGGTCCAGCCATTATCCCGCGGCGCGTTGTCCGACGTGGATTTGGGTCTGCCGGGATCCCGTGAGCCTGATATCCAGCAGGTGTCGCTGCTGCGCCAAGGTCCGCCGGAGTTCCCCTGCTTCTTCCTGGTACTTGTTCTTGTGACACAAAATGTTTTTTAAATTCTGTGTATTGTCCGACGGCCAAGCCCCCCCCGTTTTTTGTTGTGTGAGAGCCGGCACCGATGCGCCACAATCCGTTCACGTGTGGCAAAATCCCGGGGCAATTCAGTGCACATCGGAAATTTTCGGGAAACCCGACGAAAGTGCGTCGTTCGGACCCTTAGTAAATGAGCCCCAATGTCTGCACTCATGGTAATATATATTTTAGTTTGAGTACCGTTCTTCTTTTTGCGCTTTACCCATTTATTCTAATATGCATATTTTGCCTACATATAAGGATTCAACATCTATCTTTAGTCCAAGCTACTTTTTTATATATATATATATATATATATATATATATATATATATATTCCCCATTTAGTACTATATGATATCAAAGCTATCTGATGGCCATTTTGTATGTAATAACATCTTATATAATATATCCTTACTTCCATTACGTTCATTCGCTTACGCAATGTTTTTCTTGGTCATCCAGCACCTAGTGCGCATACTTCAGCAAAATCTCCACCCGGTCAGGAGAGGGTCAGGAGAGGGACGCAATAGGGCCGCACATGCACAATGACGTAGTGTTGGTCACTGGTCCCTGTCCACTGCATCATTGGCGCATGCGCCACCATCTTTGCTGGTACCATTTTTCAGCAAGGCGGAAGCTTGCTGAGCTTGCCCTGACTCCTATAGGTGCATTTAACTCTATTAATTACTAATTCATACCTCCTGATGAAGCAATAGGCGAAACGTGCATCAAGGGTGGATGGTAGTAGCTGATGGTCTTGTCTCACTCCTATAACATAGTATTGGTCTTTTTAGTGTGCAGTTCATTTTTTCTTTACCTTTTTTTTAAAATAAAATTTACATTTCTATAAGGGGCTTCTTAGTCTGTTCCACTTAGCGCAATAAATATGATACAATAGGGGGCAGTGTGAGATAGGCATTTCCAATATCTTGGAAATTAATCTGCAAATGGCCAATTTGCAAGGTCAATATTATATTTTTTGTTTGCAAGATATTTAGCCTGTTATAGAGATCTACACTTTTTACTTGCACCTTTTGACATTCGATAGCCTAATTCTACCTTTTAACTTGTAGATTTAGGCTAGTAGCACATAGGCGGTAGTATTATATGGAGTTAACTATCACAGCAGCCCTCCAGCAGTCGCAGCTGTATGGCAGAGTGTGCCGACAGAAGCCTCTCCTCTTTGCAAAACATATGAAAACCTGCATAGAGTTTTCAAAAAAATACCTGAAGGACTCCCAGATTATGAAAAATAAGATTCTCTGTTCCAATGAGACAAAGAAAAACAAATACAATCTCAACAGTGAAACATGGTGGTGGCAGCATCATGCTATGGGGGTGTTTTTCAGCTGCAGTGACAGGACGACTGGTTGTAATTGAAGGAAAGTTGAATGCAGCCAAGTACAGATGGACAGATGTCTGCTTTCAAATATTATATGGTAAAAATGGGCACGTATGAATCTTTATGTTGGAATTTGGGTTTTATGTGTATATGTTAAAAATCTAAAAATTGCTAAAAAAAATCTTTATCTGAGATTTATAGATTATTGATGGGATTGGCTTTGGGTGATTTAGTTCATAATAGTAGGATAAAGTGTGAAGAGGATTTAGGCTTTATTGGGGATGCTCAATGGGATAGTAATATTCTGAGGAATATACAGTGGATATACAGTATTCAGACCCCTTTAAAAGTTCTTTTTGGCTCATTAATGTACACTCTGCAACCCTTCTTAACAGGACATCAAACTGAAATGTAGATATTTTTGCTAATTTCCCAACAAAAACTGAAATATCACATGGTCATAAGTATTCAGCCCCATTGCTCAGTATTGAGTAGAAGCACCTTTTGAGCTAGTACAGCCATGAGTCTTCTTGGGAATGATGCAACAAGTTTTTCACACCTGGATTTGGGGGTCCTCTGCCATTCTTCCTTGCAGATCCTCTGTAGTTCCCTCAAGTTGGATGGTGTGTAGCACTTTTTCAATCAAAGGAATTGGGGGGGAAGGCGTAGGCAAGCATCATATTCCATATGTGGTGGTAAAAGGCATCCAGATGCTGCCTTGGCTCGCAGGCTTCTAGAGAAAATAAATAATGACATAGAATTTTTTTTTGTGGTGAATAAGTCCACCAGAGGCATCCCCCAGAGGGATGTTAGAAGATGAGAGGTCTCCCAGTTTAGGCACCATTCATTTGGATGAAAAGTCTTCCTTCTGAGAAATTCTCCTTTCTTGTTCTCTATAACCCTGAGATATATTGCTGAGATGGAGAGTATGCTTATTTCTGCCCATAATCAGAGGATGACTCTGCCAGGATACCCCTGTCTTCATGTTTACCACCTAATTAGAAATACACGTTTATGTTTTGATTTAAGGCTGAGAAAAAGTTCATTCTGTCTAGATTTGGAGGGTATGATGTCCTCAATGTGAGTTTCTTTAATCGCCTTAATCAAATTATGTGATCCATCCGCCTTTATCCTAACAAACTACTACTTTACACACAGGGAACGCATGTTCCACCAGCAAAAAGGCACAGCAATGGGGACCAAAGTGGCCCCTTTCCTATGCCAATCTTTTTATGCACATCTTGGAAAACATTTTCATTACACCCCACACAAAACATTTAGGTAAAATTGTACAAAAGATACATAGATGATCTGTTCATAATATGGCAGGGTGATAGCATATCACTAGAACAATTCTTTGCTGAAATTAACAACAACGATTAAGGTCTTGTTTTCACTCCACAATATAGCCCTGAAAAAGTAGAATTCCTGGCTCTAGTAATAGGACACAATGACAATAGCTTCACTATTGGCCACATTTTTCAAAAAAGTAGACGTCAATAGCTACTTAAATTATCAAAGTAACCATCACAGAAAGTGGTTTCATAACATCCCATATAGCCAATTTAGGCACCTCAGAAGAACCTGTTCTGATACCCATGTTTTCAAACAACAGTGCCTGGTTCCGGAGAAACGTTTCAAAGAGCAAAAACATCCCAAAAAACTAATCAGCAATGCCACCAAGAGAGAAATCAGCTTAGTCAGGTGGAGAGCCTCCAACCAAATAAAAACACAAACGAGAAAAATGAAGAAAATGAAATATGCCCTTACCAACTTAAATTTATCACTACTTATAGCAAAGATAGTCAAAATATTTTGAACATCCTGAAAAAACACTGGCCTATTATAAAATCGGATCCACTTTTATCCAAAGCCGTACCAGAAACAATCTCCTGTATATATAGAAGAGCTCCAACATTAAAAAACATACTAGCCACAAGTATACCTAGACAATATAGGACCAACATAGAGTCTTCATTCAAAAAGGGAGCTTGAAATGTGGCAAATCTCTATATTTAGGCTGCAATATAATAAAGACCTCAGATGTCTTTAAGTCTAACAACACCGGCAAAATATTCCATATGAAATACAGCCTAAATTGTTGTAGCAAATATATAATTTATCTCATTGGGTTTTGATCTACAAACTTAATACTATGAAACCCTCTGGGCTCAACAAGATGACAGACTGTACTAACATAAACAAAGTAGTTGTTAAAAAGAATGGACATTTGTCCAATACATTTAGTCCATCTTCTTGCAATACTTTCTCAATCAACACTTACCATCCATCAGCAGATCATTCCACTTGCTGACACTACGCATGACACCTCGCAGGGCCGCATCTGCCAGGAGGCGAGATGAAAATCTCGCTTCAGGCAGCAGAATGCGGGTCCCTGCAAAGGGCGGCGAAATTTGCCGCTCTAAGTGGGTGATTCGGGCGTCCATTAATGCCCGAATCGCCCACCACCTAAATAAATCGCTGCCTGTTTCTTTAAGACACAGGCGCGATTATAATGCAGAGCGACGCGTCGCGCCTTTCCGGCAGCTGCTCGCTCCGTTCTAAGCAGTGACACAGGCGTCATTTACGTCACGGCGCCTGTGTCACAGACGGAAAGCCGCGCGAGGGAGCAGCGCCTGCAGTGATTATATATTTTAATATTTTTCATGTACTTTAATTAAATGTGGGGAGGTTTCATTATACTGGGAGGGGGTACTATATGGGCTGAAAACGTTTAATACTGGGGGGGGACGCTATAGATATCATATGGGGCCATAATTATTTTATACTAGGGGGAGAATGCTATATATATTATTTGGGGCCATAATTATTTTATACTAGGGGGGGAATGCTATATATATTATTTGGGGCCATAATTATTTTATACTGGGGGGGGGGGATGTTATATATATATTTGGGGCCATAATTATTTTATACTAGGGGGGGGGGTGCTATATATATTATTTGGGGGCCATAATTATTTTATACTGGGGGGGATGCTATATATATCATATGGGGCCATAATTATTTTATACTGGGGGATGCTGTATATATTATATATCACTATATCACTAAGCTGGTGGATGTATATGGGATACAGTATATTACTAAGCTGGGGGGGCTGTATAACGGGTACAGTATATTACTTAGCTGCAGGGGCTGTATATGGGATACAGTATATTACTAAGCTGGGAGGGGACTGTATATGTGGAGCAAGATTTTATTTAAGCTGTAGGGGATCTGTATATGGGAGCTGTATATAATTTAATTGGTGAATAACGAGGCCTTTAAATATATGAGAGCAGGGATATATAAAAATAAATTTATTATATATATATATATATATTCATTAGGGGGTGCTATATATTCATTAGTTATAGGATACAGATTAATTTGCATCATATAAACCAAATGTTGGGGGGGGGGTCTGTATTAATAAATTGGCGGTGTTGTATATTGATTGGTGCTTAGCATGCTATAATTCCAGTAGATTAATATATATATATAATGAAGGGATGTTTTGTATGTGGGGAGAGTGTGGTCAGTTGTGTTGTGAGGAATATATATTATTTAGGAGCACAGTGTTGTTATCCAGGAGACTTTATACTGTAAGTGACTGTGGTATTTTTAGGGACGCCGGGTGGAGATGCTGCACGGAGCTGAAGATATCTGCCCGTGAATTCAGCAGTGATACGTCATGGATTGGAGAACCCGGAATAAAGTTCTACTGATGGAAGAGATTGTCATCTATAAGGTACTAGATGTCACTAATGCCTCTCAGAACCTGTAGTCAGTCACACAGTGTCAGGGAGCTGTCTGTAGGGTTGTTAATTGTTAGTAAAGTTTAAGGATTTACTTAACAGGGAGTGGGGGGGGGCAGCATTTTAATATTCGCCTCAGGCAGCAAATATGCTAGAATCGGCCCTGACAGCTCGCAACTTCACTTTTCGTCCACGTCGGCTTCCGTAGCCTGTTGATTAAGTTATCATAGGTTACATCCGATCTTGGAACATAAGAGTAAGTACCATTCATGTTACTGCCGCACACAAATGGAGATATTCTCCAACACATTGCCGCAGATTTTAACCCCTATATCGGCGCAGATTTTAACTCCTACAGCATATCCTTATTTAGGTACTCAGCTTTTTAAATGTACAAAGTGCAGATTCCTCATAGATATATGCATAATATGTCTGTTCTTAACGATTATAAGTTGTTTCTGCAACTTTTTATCCTGATTTGTTTTTTACTCTGTTATTTACATTGATCACAAGACTAATTTTATCATTGGACCGTTACTATATACTGTGTTTATTTACATCATGACATTACTGTCTGTTCCCGCCAAAAAAGAGTATATAAGTTACACAAACTGATGTTAATGTATGCTTCATAAAACTGAGGAAGTTATCCACGATACCAACTACATAGATGATTCTTCATCACGGAGACAAGGAAGGCTGCCGGATCGCACAGATACCATTTACATTCAAAACTTGCAAACGTGTTGTTACGATTGTACAACAGAAGGTGATCACAACTAATCATTAACCTCACTCAAGATATTTTTTAAAAAAGATTTTACACATGTGGCGCCCTCTTTGTATCTCTTCCTCTATTTGAGCTTCAGATCCTCCATCTGAAAGAGATGCATATAATCTGATATTTGAGCAGATTCCTGAGTCTGGTCTTGATCTCTTAGATGCATGAATGAACATGGGGCCCCCGAATCAGAGTCATGATCTGAGATAAAGGGGTTTAAGTCATTTTTTTTTTTTTTTAACATTGGGGCTTTTTTGATTGGCTGCAGGAACAGAAGATATGACTTTCTCCTCAATAAAGGATTTAAGTTCATCCATGAAGAAAGTTTTCTCCTCCCTCATGAAATTATCAATGCATGCCTTACAGATTGTTTTTTTATATGACTCAGACATGTCACTGATAATCGGCTGCCACCGATTTACTTAACATATATTGAAATTTCCACCAGCACCCACTTGCAGAACTCGTTGGGAGGAGAGGGCACAAGTCTGCCTCATCAGCCTTTATTACCTAGGACAGCAAGACCACCGGCATTCCATGCTCCATGTGGTTCCGAGTATCTGAGCACCACTCCTCGTTGAGACCGGAAATCGTTATACACCAGACTTTGTGCTTGCCCAGGGCTCTGGGGGATCCCAGGGGGATTCCGGGATAATATGCAAAGTTTTCCAGGATGGGGTAAGCCTCTTTTATCTACCTTGTAAAGCAGCTCCCTTGACATTAAGCATGACCTACAATGACATGACTTATGGCATGATGCAGGATTACAAGGTAGCTAAAACCTGTAAAACTTTGCATATTTTCCCAGAATTCTCCTAGTGGAGCATCCATGACTATAAGACTCCACACACCAACATGTTGGCCTTAACTTCTACTCTCTGTAAGGAGAACTCTTACTTACCGACCCTAGTCACAAGCCTCTCGCCCAGCCAAACCAGTTCCCTATGCTGTACTGAGGAGGCCCAAACAGGTCAAAACAGTGCTGTCTACAGTTGGGAGTCTGTTCCTTCAGGAATAGATATCCTGGTTTGGTTTAAATCCCCCATCATGTCATAAGGCCTCTTGAAGGTCATGCGTCATGTCAATGGAGCAGTTTTACAAGGTAGCTAAAAGTGGAGTGGTTTTCCTTATCCCATGCTGGAAACTTTGCATATTTTCCAGAATTCCCCTAGTGGAGCATCCATGGATATAAGACTCCACATGCCTACATGATGGCCTCAATTGGCAGTCTCCATAAGGAGAACTCTTGCTTCCCGAAGGTATGTCTCAGACAGCCTCAGATTCCCTCTATGCACTGTAGCTAAAACACAGTCACAGACTACACTTTTATACTTATGAAGCAGCCAAATGGAAATCACTGAATTGCATGTAATTATTTGCTGTAGCTTCTGACCTACATATAATCTTTAAGCAATTTTTATTCCATTACAGAATAACACTGTCCAAGACAAATTAGCAGTGAAATCTGCATTTCGTATGGCAGATAATAATATTTCCTTTCATATCTGATTTATGTTTAATATTATGAAGACCATGCGCCGGGTTGCATAGACACCACCTTAACAGTGTGCTCTGTAATCCGTGCCTGCTGGACGGACATTAGAAAATTGTTCATGGAACAATGTTTCCTAATTGCTGATCATGTCCAAGAAAGCATTGCAGGAGAAGAACTCCAAGGACAGGGAACAGATTTGCTCCAAAGGAGATGGTTTCTATTAGTCACACTTCTTCCTTGCCAATAACTATTTTAAACCAACATAAATGACAGATGACTTATAGCCAAGTGAAAAGTTATAATCAATTAATGTATTCTATCATTTGTATGGCTGATTTAAAATTCCAACAATAAAAGATTTTGTCAAAATATTTTAAGACACATTTTGCTATACTTTGCTGTACGGCCAAATGAAAAGGTACCGATGCTCAAAGGAGAGATCCAGAAGCCAGGATGTTTTTAAAGCAATTGGGAAGAAAACAACCCTCCCCCTGAAAGGGAAATTGCTTCTCTCTGGTGCCACATGCAAGCATTGAAATAAGGTTTAAGATTGTCTTAAATCAGGATGACTCTCTTTAACAGATCATTTTTAGTGAATAGATAATCAGTGTGTGACACCTAAACAATGAGTAGCGCTTACAGTATATATTTATGTTTGTGACAAATATACATTTCTTATAAGGAACACAAGTTCTGGTGTAAATAATGGGCTGAACCGTAATATATAAAACAGAGAAATATTATTAAGTATGCTCTAAAACCAATTAAACCACACTAATTTGTGTGCAAAGATCTCAAATGTGCTAAAATAAGCAACAACTGATACTCCCTCCGTGGACCAAATGTGATTTCCACATAAAGAAGTCTGAATGGAGTACAATAAAGTGCCAATGCAGTCCCTACAAGACTCCTCTAAATAAGGTAGAAGAATATACAGATAAACATATAAATCACATATCAAAAGATCACATTTATGTTCTATGGGGAGAGTATCGATGGGTTTAACGTAAATTTGGTTCCATACTGAAGAGCAAGCAATATTAACCTCTTCACACTCTGCGACGTACAGAGCTACTAACGATGCATGAAGAGGTCTCATGGGGTAAGCCCTCATTATACAGAGGTGGGGTTTGCTGAATATTGCAGCAAAAAACCCACAGCTTATACCCGGCGAACGGTGCTAGCACCAATCCCAAGTATTAAAGCCTTGAACGCCTCCATCTTTGTCAGTTGTCATGACAGCCTTGGGCCTTTGTCAGACCCAAAACTCTATAGCTTCTGCAGATTCGTTGCAATGTGCCAGTGAGGCATTGTAATGGATCCTAAGTAAAAACAGTAGCATTTCAGTATACGGTAGTAACGATCAGACAATCTAGGGTTAGAAAAACCTAGATGATCTGAAAAACTGTAAAAAATAAATTAAAATAAAAAGTTTTAAAAAATTATAATAACTAAAATGTTAAATTCCACTTTCCCTAGAACTGATATAAAAGTAAATAAACTGAAAATCACAAACATTCCATATCCCAAAATCTATCAAAATACAAAAGTGGTTATTCCCAGTAGTGAACCCCATAACGTAATATAGCTCCCAAATGTCTGAAACACCACTTTTACACCATTTTACATAAAAAAAAATATATAAAGTGATCAAGAGGTTGCAAAATGATAGCAATGAAAACGTCAGCTCAACTTGCAAAAAATGAAACAGTATGAAACATTTATTAGCATCAAAAGATGTTGAATTTTTCATACACATTGTTTACATTTTTGAAACTGTATTAAATTACAGTAAAACCTATAGAAATTTCGTATAATCGTACCGAACCAAAGAATAAAGTAGACGTATCATTTGGAGTGCACAGCAGAAACTGAGCCCACAATAAAATGTGTTTTCTCGCCAAAATTACCTCATTTGGAATTTTTTTCCAGCTTCCCAGTACACGGCATAATAAATGATGTCACTGAGAAGTAAAAATAAATGATGTCACTGAGAAGTAAAATTTGTTACACTAAAAATTAGCCCTCACACAGTTCTGAGCACAGAAAAATTATAGATTTGGGAGCAAAAAATTAACAAAAAACAGCTGCGTCCTTATGGGGTTAAAAATATTTGGGGAGAATTTCTCCCCAAACTCTTGGAAACTGATGTGCTGACGAACTCC
Organism: Engystomops pustulosus; assembly: GCA_019512145.1. NCBI lineage: Eukaryota > Metazoa > Chordata > Amphibia > Anura > Leptodactylidae > Engystomops > Engystomops pustulosus. Next base: position 99,920,395 of record CM033643.1, read on the forward strand.
AAATCTTATTGTGCCTTCCCACACTTGATGGTAGATTGGAAACTGTACTCGCATAAGCAATAAACAGAGCACAAACAAATAAATGAGTCTTTTTCTTGTCATAGGGACAAAAAGACATGCTGGTTACAACATATCCGGATGATATCGAGCTTCTGTAGGAATAAAGGAGACATTGCAGGCAGCCAATTCTCAGAAGGAAGTGTAAGGGTAAACTCACATTGACGTTTTTTTCCAAACCAGTGATTTTTCATTGAACCCATTTTGGCTTAAGGACACATACAGATTGGTTTTCTATTTCTGGCTTCAGTGATTTGTCACTCATGCCACTCATGTCACTCACCCATTCTTCTCAATGAGCTTTTTCACACTAAGTTTTTATTTTTCACTGATCAATGGTCAGCAAATTAAACAGTGGGCAATAAGATTAATAATGGGTGTGCAGCAGTCTCGGGATCCAGCACTAATATAATTCAAAACAATAACAGACTGTGTGTCACTTGGGTATGCTGCAAATAAAAAAAAATATTGACAAAACAGTGTACAATAAGGACGTTTCGGCCCCCTGGTCCTATGTCAACACACTATGGTTATAGCCAAGTGTGTGAACGAACGTTGGTGCAGCAGCACTATTCACTGTGAGTTCTACACACTTGACTATCATACCCAAGTGAAACCGGTGTATTGTTTTGGATGATCCGTGGTCAGTTTAAAACCTGAAAAAAAGCACCAATGTGTAACCACCCTAAGGCCGACAGAATAGAAAATAGAGACAAGGGGGCATATTCGTCTGACGTGGCGCAGAGGCCCTGAAATAATCACAAATGCTAGCTTATTGCTAGCACTTGCGATTATTTGCCCAAATCCACCACCTTCATGCCAGTGGGGCACGAAGGGGGGGGTTGCTGCTGGTGACTTTTCACATGTAAAAGGTCACTGGCTGTGTTTATTTCTATGCCAGGCCCTGCCAGGCGTAGAATAAACGCTGTGCTGTAGCCTGCCTGGTACATCCAGAGGCGGGTATATCGCATGAGTGCCGGTGTATGATAAATATCCCCCATGGAATGAGAAGACACAAGAAGAATAAAAGATGGTCAGCAGAACAGTTTTCAAAAGTTTGAGGGAATATTCTCCCCAAATATTATTAACGTTGCTTGTCCTTCAGTGTTTAATTTAGGCTAAACCACTTAATACCCCATAGACTTATCATAAGTGGTCTTTAGATATGTGATTTATATGTTTATCTATAGATTCTTGTACCTTGTTCAGACTAGTCCTATTGGGACTGTATTGGCACTTTATTGTACTCCATTCAGACTTTTATTGTGGAGACCACATTTGTTTCATTCAGGGAGTATTAATTGCTGCTTATTTGAACTTTAAACAAAAGTTTGGTTCAGGTACCCAATCTTGACCTGAAACCCAGTGTAATAAATGGTGACCCAAGCCTTTTTATCACAAAAATGTCTGAAATGTGAAGTTAGGCATAGAGGACAGCAACATTTAAAGGAAATCCACCATCAAAATCCATCATGATAAACCAGGGACACTTAACTCAAAGATCCAGGCATCATACCTGTGACAATCTTCTTATATTTGTTATCCATGACCTCCTTCATTTTAAAATAAACTTTTACAATTATGCTAATGAGCATGAGAAGCTTTGGATTGTGTTTCCAGAGCCCCTTGGTGCTGTCTTTTATTGGGAATGTACAGAACATGGGAGGGGAAACCTGATCTGCTCATTGTAACGACAAGTGAATAGACATCACGGACGAGCTCTGGAAACCCCCCTTCAAAGCCCCTCAGGCTTATTAGCATAATTCTAAAAATTTATTTTAGAAGGAAGCCATGGATAACAAATAAGAAGATGACCACAGTCACAGTGCCTGGATCTAGTAAATACCCCTAGTTTATCATGATGGATTTTGATGATGGTAGATTTTCTTTAATGTGTAGAGAATTTTTTAGCTGCTTGTAGACTCAAAATATCTATCCACAGAACTTGGTAGATGCAGGCAGATTTGGACAGATACATTGATATTTTGGCAGTCAAGCTGCATACACACAGTATTAACTGCAGATGTGGCTAAATTCAGCTGTATCTTCCACACATCTGCAACTACATAACTTATGTTTATTTCCAACTTTTTTTTTTTTTTTTAAATCAGATTTTTGATTTTTTGAACATAAATTAACAGGTGATCATGCATTACAACTTAATTAATGGAAAGTTGTACAAGTATTACACAGTATATTCTACAACATCAATCAGTTGCAATAAAACCGTATAACAAATATATTGCAGTATTGGATCCTATGTTTTTAATCAAATTGCAATGACCAAGAACATCCTCCCCCCACTTCCCATCCCAGAGTCATCTCCGGAGGGCAGGGCAGGTACGCCCCAAGGTACTCTTTTCTAGTTATCCACTTAGGTGGCTAAAGAAAGTTGGTATTGCAGGCTCACTCTGAGTTGGAGCAATGGTCGTGATGGCAGTCCTGGTACATCCATCCATCCATCCATTTCCCCCAGATTTTCTCGAATTTAGCCGTAGAATTTATTTTCAAATATGCTCCATATTCAATTCTAATAACGCCTTTCTATATATTCCCTTAGAGACGGGGGCTGTGGCTTGATCCAATGAGCAGCAATTAACTTTCTAATCTGATATAGGGACTGTTGAATCCCTATAATGTTGGACACATTGGGGCATACTTATCAGGACCTCTGCTCCACGCCATTGGCACAGAGGCCCTGAAATAATCGCAAATGCGAGCTTTTGTGATTATTTGCCCCGATCCACCACCTTCATGCCAGTGGGGCCTGAAGGGGGGGGGGGGACGCGGCCGTCCAAGCGGAGGACGCGGCTGGCCAGGAGTGGGCAGGGGCGGGGCGTTACTGTCCCCGCGCCTGCTCACTCGCTGCTGCCGGCGACTTTTCATATGTGCTGCCCCGATACATCAAGAGGTGGAAGCCTGCAGCAGCGGGGCTATGATACGCTGGCGCACGAGCGCCAGCATGTGATAAATATGCCCCATTATTTATATCTAGGTTACCTAACAAACAAGTGAGGGGTGTTGCTGGTATGGTCACTGAAATACTCTACCCAGAAGTTTCAACACTTCCTTTCACAGCCCTTCTAGTTCCCCGTGTATCTGTCATGTGCATATGCTTTATGTGTATATGGCATGTGATGTGCATACACTGTATGTGTATATATAAGCTGTATGTTTGTATATGCCACTATTTGTTTATTTGATGTGTATACAGTCTATATGTGTGCATATGTGTGCAACAGTGTATCAATGTGTGTGTTATGGGCCCTGTATCTCATTGTTACATCCCTGATTGCATACACGTGCAAATATCATATAGGTATACTATAAGATCACCATACATTCCTTGATGTAAAACCTTCACTAAATACATAGTACATTACAAAATGGAACACGTTTCCATTATTCACACAGAATAATACAATGATATATCTATATTAATAGTTGTTTATTATGCTTATAATGCTTTATGTATTCTAGATTATGAGAGGAAACCATAGTATCCAGAAACCCACACAAACACAAGGAGAAATCCCATGCAGATGTTGTATCATGTTGGCCAATAAATGTCTTCAGTAAGTAAATAAGACATTATAGTGCTGCTATTATTATACTGTACAGATGAAGACCTCAGGGTCAGGAAACACCTACCCCCTCAATAATGCTTAGTCTTAATTAAATTCATTATAGTACATCTATGTCTTAAAATTTTAATGGAATTATTTGTCTCATCTTGACATCTGATCTTTCAAGGAAAAGGAAATACTTAAAGGAGAAGTATCATGAAATACAAAGTTTCCCATTGTTTGGAATTGCATTTTAACAGAAAATTTAGCCAGAAGATAACTATATTAACTTTCCATTATCTTATGGAGCCCAAAGTAGAGATTCATTATGTAGAATAGCAAAATGCTGATGTTTTCATTGCTACCATTTTGGGGACTGGCTGACTGTAATCATATTTTATTTAAATTTTTATTGGTTGCAAAATTTGGGTGTCATTTTCTGTTACAAGGTTCACCGAAGGAATAACCATTTTTAGATTTTGATTGTTCAGGACTTTTCCGACAGCTGACATATTTATGTTTTTTTTTGCTTATTTTTATTATATGTTCTCAGGAGAGGGGTGTGATTTAAACTCATAGGTTTTTTACTTTTTCTTTTACTTACTTACGCAGACCCCTTTTACGTATGAATTGGAAAACTGCCTAAAAATAGTCTAAAACCTTCAATAAATGTGGCGCCGGCATTTCAGGTGCAAATGACTTCAATTTTATGGCATACACAAATTTATACATCTTCCCCAATGTCCTTATCTGTCTTAAGTGGATGCATTGCAGAAGGCTTTCAGATACACTGCTCACTACAGTAGGAAGATGCAGAAAAAGGCAAAGACAAGTTGCTTTTGTCAAAAAAGTAGATTACAAAGTTTACTACTGTCTGCAATACTCATTTTCAATAAAGTATTCAATTTAAAATTGTTTCAAAGATTTAGATATGCTTTAATATAAGTTTTGTTCAACTAAATGTATATAAAAGTCCTCTAAAATGTATATTGTAGAAAAAGTTATGGATCTTTCTTTTAAGACAGTACCTAATATATAAGTTTTAAAGTACTTTAAATAGTACAATTCTTTGTTTCTGAAGTCAAATGATTGAATGTGCGTTTTGGAATTGTATGAGCTGCATTTCCAAAGTGAAGTTTAAATTGCTATCATATTGATGGGTTCACAAATTACAAAAGAGTTTGTAGGGAACACGTGACTAATGCTGGAAGCAGTGCTCTGCAATGATTCAGCTACAAAATGCATTACAGAGACTTTGAGGCAAGTGCAAATGTCATCTAAGAGCTGATTGTCTCAGATAGTATCACAATATACAGACTTTTTAAAGGTTACATACAAGATAGGCCTTTGTCCAATCTGAGTGTATCATAACATGACAATTATAAAAACGGCAATCTAGTGGATAACCATCCCTGCTTGCTGTCATATTCCTGTGCCATTTATCTGCCTTATTAAGAAAAACAAACAAATCCTTATGATCACTATATAGCATTTTTGTTAAACTCTTTTATGTAATTGTACTTATGTTGTACTTATTAAATCCATTCAAATCAGCTCTTTTATCCTTCCTTCTTCTTTGTACTCCTGTACTAATGCATTCTATACTTCATATAACCCTCCCATTACATCTTGTTTTGGTATGAAGCAGGGGACATTTACAACCTTTTTCTTTCTAACTCATTTGACCTCCTGCCCATCACTGAAACACTGCTTCCCCCGCTGCTCTGTCCTATGATGGTTTGCAATTCTCTCATTCCTCCAGACCTGGGCAGAGTGGAGGAGTAGGCATACTTCTCTCTCCACGGTGCACTTTACAAGTCATTCCCCCTGTGCCCTCTCTCACTTTCCAATGTTTTGAGATCCGCACCCTCAGGCTTTTCTGCCCATTATCCCTTTGTGTAGCTGTAATCAATCGTCCTTCTGGTGCACCCTATCAGTTCCTTGATCACTTTGAATTTTGGCTTCCTCACTTTCTATCCTGTGGTATTATAACAATCATCATGGGACACTTTATCCATATCCCCACTAATATCCCATCACCCCTTTTGCCTCTCAGCTTTCATCACTACCTTTTTAGAGCTCTCACAACTCTCTAAATCCTACTCACCAGGAAGGAAACAGCCCGACTCTTTTCAGTCTCTGAAATGCCATTGGTACTCACCATCTCACAGGACAATTGCGGTCATCACTGTATTTCACTACCTCTTGCTCCTCCAGGTTCCTTTCCTTTGCTTGCCCCACTATCTGCATCACACAGTCCCTCTCCCCAGCAGCCATCTTCACCTCACTAAAACTTTTCTCTCTTGTATGATGTCTTTCCTTCTTCTTTCAAGCCTGCAGTTGTAAACCTATTACTAAAGAAACCTTCCCAGGACCCTTCCAGTATTTTTAACTACTGACCAGCCTTTAATCTCCCTTATATCTCCAAAACTTTTGCAATGTCTGGTCTATTCTTGTTTGACCCGTCATCTCTCTGCTAACTACCTCCCAGAGCCCCTACAATCTGGCTTTCTAAACATGCTTTCCACTGAAACAGCTCTTTCTAAAGTCTCTAATGATCTCCTCATTTCTAAATCCAAAAGAGACTATTCTCTCCTCATTCTTTTGGATCTTTCAGCTGCATTTGATACTGTGGATCATCAGCTTCTTCTAAGCATGCATCTTCACCTCTTGCTCTTACTGTCAGGCTTCCTCAGGGACCAGTCCTAGGTCCTATTCTCTTTTCTCTCTACACTGTCCCTATTAGACAAACAATCGTCAGATTTGGCTTTCGGTATCATCTTTATGCTGATGATACCCAGCTACATTCTTCTGCATGTAACATCACCCCTGCCTTACTACAGAACACAAGCGATTGTCTCTCTACTTTCCCCAACATCATGTCTCTCTCTTGTCCCACCTCCTCCACGATAAAAATGCCTCCCTCTCCTATGTTCGAGAGGGAGGTGACGTGACACAATAGGCGTGAATAATTAGCAGTCCAGAGCCCCAGACATCTCTTCCTCAGGCTCTGGGCTGCTTTTTATAACTCTTTTTTTCAGCTAAACCCATGTGAAGATTAGCGAAGACAAGCGCCATGATCAAGATGAAGAGAAGTGTGCGTGAGTATGTGTAGGTGTTTTTTTACTTTTTTGAACTGGTAGATTTCCTGGTTTGTCTGACTCTGCTTATTTGTCTCTATCTGTGTATCTTCCAGTGTGGCCCCACTTTCACTGGTCTATATCTGAATTCCTGTTATCTGTCCGCTCCACCAGCTGCCAGATGATGTAAGTCTTCCCTGTCATCTTGTAGAATCTTTCAGGGACCGTTAGTTAGGTTCCTGATAGCGGGTTTGCCCTTGTCATGGTGGCTTATCTGCTGCAGGCAGGGCCACAGCCCACAGGGACGTGGCAGCGTGAGTTTGCCACCACTTACCAAATCAAACAGTTTGAGCCAAGCCTGTTTGTGGTTGCGCTAATGCTGAACAGGTTCATTACACTCCCACTCCCGTCTCCAGGACTTCTCCTGAACTTCACTAATTCTCTGCAATGTCCTACATCCAAATCTTTAAGCATGCTCTTAAAACCCATCTCTTTAGGCAAGTCTATCACATTCCCTAACCCAATGAAACTTCAACTCTCTACTAACCCATCCTGTGTGCTCCTCCCTTCTGTCATCTGGTAGACATCAAATACCAGGCTACAGCCTTCTCTACAGTCCTATGGACCTAGGACTTGTTTATAGGATGGCGACTGATGATTGGTTCAAGTAACAGCGTTTATATTTATGAAACTATTTTATTCTGCTACCTTGTAAAGAATGACTGGATTATTATACATGCTTTCAAACCTCTTGTGTCATCCCCATCGTCTTCATAGATTGTCATCTCTTGCAAGCAGGGTCCTCACTCCTACTGTTTCATATGACTATGTTTTTCATCTGTATCTTATTTTATTTTATTTGTAAATGGCCCCCAAGAAGTGCTGCAGAATATGATGGTTCTATTTAAATAAAGAATATTATTATGCTTATTAGGTTAGGTAGGTTTGTTCTTAAGTTGAATTTATATGTAAGTCAGAACTAGTGTATTTTGTATTTTTTTGTCCCTGAGGCAATAGGAGTTTTATAATTTTAGGTCATCATGGGAACAAGGATTTTGTTGACCATTGCAGCCTGGCTCTAACATTCAGTAAATTACCAGCATCCAGAGAACGTCACTAGAGGTCACATTGGGCAGAGCAGTTCATTTGTAACAAGGGGTCATCTATAAGTTGGTTGTTCTTAAATCAGGGACTGCCTGTACAGTGTTATTTAGTTTCACTGCACTGCATTTATAGTTACATTATTCAACATGCAGATAAAATGGTGCCCAAAAAATCTTTTTAATTTGGCAATGTATATGTCTCATTTACATAACTGTTATGGCCATGTGAAACAAAAAAAAGAAATAAAATTGACACATTCTCTCCAGAATATTTAAAATTAACATTGCTGATCATATTGAACACAAAATTTCTAAATATTCAAGAACCAAAATATTTTTGCAAGATAAACAGGCACTTTCTAAACTTCTTAATAGTCTAAACAACTTGACCATTTGTTCAGACTCACGTCAATGTTGTTTGACTAAAATTAACTATTTTATGACTCATTATGATTCTTTGTGTCTTTCCAAATAGAACAGCAATAGTAGGGTCGCTCAGGATCAAGTGAAAGTAAATTAGCATTTAGCTGAGAAGCCATAGCTTATAGTATCATTCTTGTAGAAATGTTCTTTCATGCGGTTGTATTTGTAGATACATATGGGGAACAGATGTTGAGGATACAGCAAAATTTGGAGAATTGTATTTTATAACAGATATGCTGTACAGTAATGTAGACAAAATGATCAGTGAATTGTTGAAGGTCTGGGAAAACTGGGTGTTCAAGTATGTAAAAGCATGATCACAAACAGGGGCGGGACAAGGCTTACAAGCAAAATCGTGCATTGTAAAATTATAGCAAATATGTGCATAAAAAATAACTCCAATGCATTTACCAAACACATAGATACCAATGACTATGTTACAGATATAAATATTTACCAAAAAATGAATATACTGCACACAATAATATATATCAGGAGTAAACATATACCAGCTTTAAATGTAGTGTACAATATATGCAATTGTATATATTCCCCCTCATCCATTCATATTTAACACCAGCAAATCCTAATTAATTTAGATAACACAGCACATGTCCCCCAGTATATATGTATCCAGCACTTGCTTCCAGTATGCAGGTAGTCTCACACATGCCCCAAGTATACAGTTAGTCCCTGCACAAGCCCCCAGTATATAGAAACTGCCAGCACATGCCCAAGTTTGCAGGTAGTCCCAGCACATGCCCCTACTATACAGAAAGTCCCCGAACATGCCCTGGTATAAAGGTAGTGCCACACATGCCACCAGTAAACAGGTAGTCCCCGAACATGCCCCCAGTATACAGGTAGTCCCCGAACATGCCCCCAGTATACAGGTACAAGGTCAATATTTACTTTATCTGTGAGCTGTGAGAAGCTCCTTTGTGCACCTTCCTCCAAGGATATACCTGTAGCCTGCCGGCTAAGAAGATGGAGGGGGTCACATTTCAGAGGGCTATAAGTTTGGATCCCTGGCATCTAGAATCAATTCATGTAAATTTTCATTCATTTTAGATTTTATGTGCCAGAAAGTTTCATGATCCAAAGCCTGGTTTCTAGAATCCAGGTTGTATCTAATGTGTCCTTGACCATAAAGTGCAGCCCTGTGAGGATGTACGAGATATGTCCTTATAGGGTAAGAGTATTTTTCTTGGGTGCACAAATTTCAAGAAAAGTTTTGTTTCATATTGAAAGAATACTTCATGTATTAAGAAATACAATCATATCTCTTTCATTCTCACACAAAACTCAAATAATTTTGTGTTGGTTTGGCATCGTTTATACCATCTTATAAACTGTTTCTAGATTTATGATGCATAATGCTTGACCTATGCATAAGAGCGAAAATGTTATCAATCAAATATATGACAAGATGAAAGAATGGACTTAAATTACTCTCCTGCATTTTTGAGGTTCATGGATATGTTTTACAATATTTTGGTGTATGGTAATGGGTGAATGAAGAAACGGTGATAAATTTTGATCATAAGAAAACAAGGCACACATGGCATTACCAAAAAGTATCAATGTTTATATTAAATCAAAGAATCATATAATAAATGGCCTATAAATTGAATTTTAATTGCAGCATATATCCTACATGTTGTAAAATGTATTCTAAATACTATGCTAATCCATATCTTATAATCTAAATAAAGCAACTAGACTTGACGTATGCATATACTGTATACATAATGCCCATTAAAAAACACAGAAATTATACACTAGCAGGGCATACAAAATATACTAATATATGTCTGGCTAGTATTGCTCAAATGCAGTAAGAAAAATAAGTAATTATATTTTATATACACAATCATTTTCCAAAAGGCTTTTTAAGACATACAGAAATCACTGAATACTTAGATTTGCAACTAGTAACTTTCATTTCACACCTCTACAGGTGCTCACACAATGAGCAATACAATAATACAATACAATAATCATAATTACTGAGTTGCTGTTTTTCTTTGTGAACAAAGTGTTTTGGTTGGCGACATCTGGCATACATGAGATTCATGGACTAAGCACTATAAACTGTTTTGGCCCTAAGGGTAAGGTTTACCTCTCTTGAGAGCAAAAATTGGTTAGTGACATTTTTTTTTATTAACATCATCTGTTTGAGAAGATACGGAAAGCTAACATTCACAAAAGATAGTAGTTCAACTAAAAAAGAATCAGTTTGCCAATTTTATCTTTTAATTGTAGGAGAGCCTAAAAGAGGACCTGTCACCCTAAAAATGCTCTAGGAACTGCTTACTAAAGTAAGCAGCTCCTAGTGCTACCCCAGATGTAGGAGTGTTAAACTGTTAGCTTTATAGGAACCCTCCGATAAAGCTAGCAGACACTGCAGTGCCATACCCCGAGAATGCCAGATCACGCTTACAGCGGTATGGTGTATTCATGAGAGGGCGGGACTAGGAGGCTGTGACTGCTACATGAAGCCTGGCAGTCACCTCTGGCCTTTGGCGTGCGAGGGGCAGTCCAGGGAAGAAGCACCACCGCAAAATGCCCCCTCATGAATATGCTGGACCGCTGTAAGCTTGGTCTGGTGTTTTCAGGGTATGGCGCTGCAGTGTTTGCTAGCGTTATCAGAAGGCTCTGATACCGCTAGCAGTCTAACACTGCTACATCAGGGGTAGCACTAGGAGCTGCTTACTTTAGTAAACAGCACCTAGAGGATTTCTTTAGGGTGACAGGTCCTCTATAAGGCCATCCTTGGTTGTGCTTTTTCTTACAAATAAAGTAGAATCATCTGCTCTCATACTAGTTCAGCTCTTTAATAAAGTTGCGTGCTCAACCTTTTTCCAGATTTAGTTGAACAGACATGAATTGTGCTCTGCATGCTCCTTTTCCCTGCCTTCTCATTAAAACAAAGCATTTCCACTCATAGTAAATATTTACAGCAGCATGTGGAACATAAATTACGTCATGTGATGATACCAACTGGATTTTCTTTTACCAAACACTGGATTGTATTCTGCAGTAAAGTTTAACAAGTACATGAATGCCATTCTTTCCTAAGAATAAGTAGAAAGCTGACTTTTATGGCTGTCATATTGTCAATTGCTAAGTACAGATTTACAAAACAAAATCTTCAATGCTAAAATCTTTAGTGTAACTAGTGAATAAACATGCCATCAAGTACAATACAAAGCGGCTGACAACAGCTGGATGATACATCTGTGGGAAAGGGCTTGTCTAGAGGTCTACAGAGAAAGAATAGATTATATTTGTTGAAATAGTGTGAATGTGTTATATTTATATTCAAATTAAAATGTTACTTCAGGAAATCTCCTGTTAGGATCTTTAGATATTTGTATATATCCTATAGTGACAGAAATAATGTTTATAGGAACAGTGTATTTTAATTAATCAAAGTAATAAAAGCAGGGATGAAAAAACATAATGTCTAAAAGTCAATTTGACATTACTTAGAACAGCTGTGAATCTTCTGTGAATCTTCTATAAAATTCGCTCCAGAACTGTTTGTTAAAGACGATATTATTGTATTAAAGTCTTGCTTACATAGTTTGAGGTTGAAAGTTTGAATATTTGTACATTTGCAACTTTGACTAATTTGCTTTGTGGAAGGGTAGTGTAACCAATTACATATTATTATTAATAATACATTGTAACTGTAACACTTGCAATTATTAAGTTAAAATGGCAAATAAAGGAGGAGTATTGTTATCTAACACATAAATATATGAAAAATGTGACTAAGCCCAGTCCACAAGCAGGGTATAAGTTAAGTAACCCATAAATTCCCTCAGTAAATAATTTAAAGGGGTTGTCCACTTTCAGCAAATAATTGATATTGTTTGTGTAATGAAACACTATACAATTTTCTGTATAAATGTCTCAAAGTTTCCAAGATTTCTGCTTGCTTTCCTTCTATAAAAGCTTCAACAGACGTTTTTTCGACATTTTAAAAAGATGTATTTATCTATATATATAAAAATTCTGCATTGTGCATGTGTTTTAAGTCGGCAGTTTAGGGACTGTTGTCAAGATCCCCCTTGCTTCATCTGAGTTTAGACATATTTGGACCATTTAGGAGTTGTTCCATCTTTCTCCATTTTTTATATATTGTTGTCTATGTTTACTTCCAGTGGATAGAAATCTGTTCATTGTCATGTTTTGGGCATGCAGGTGCATGAGCTGTATCACAGAGAGTAATAGGAGTTGTGTAATACTAACGGTTTCTGCACATGCATGTCCATCACATGACCATGGACCAGATACACTTGATAGAGGAGCCCCAAAATCTTCATAGAATCAGAAATTTTTAGTGGAATGAATTCTGTTCTATGAGCTTTGTATGTGCCAGCAAAATATTGCTATAGTGCATATTCCCAGGTTTCTACCATATGAATCTTTTGCTGCCTTTGGTTCCCAGAGTGCCGTGTCTGCCGGACGTGACCTGTGTAGTATGGATTCCATGGGACGCTTCCATGCTTCATTCTGGATATATCAGCCAGATCTACTGTATATCCAAAGGGGTCTTGCAGATTGCTAGTGAGTGTTATCAGCAAACAATGAGTGACACATATATTGCTGGGGCTAACCTCCAGATGGGTATATATTTTATATTTTTGGTGCATTATCTAGGTCCTGTCTTTTGGGCTTTTAAAAATAAGTCCATGAGCATGCCTCACAGTAGCCCATGAGGAAGTGATGGCGAAACGCATGGCGGTTTGCTGTGGTGGTGTGGTCATCATAGGTTACATTGCAATTATCATGCAACCTGGTTGGTACTATTTATGACTAGTATTCCTGCAATTGTATTGTTACTTCAAAGAGCTATTTTCTGTTTGTTATTATAGCTTCATGGTCATAATGGACCATAGGATTTATACCACTTGTTTGTCCACCAGTATTATTGTTTTTTAATGGGTGTTTTTAAGAGATTACAGATTGTTTGATCTTGATCTTCAAAATCAGATCACAACTGAAATATCATATAAGGAACCAAATCACAGTTAAAAAGGGATAGTCACAAAACAAGATCTGCAGGCCAGTACAGATAATAGAGTAGAACATAAAAGTAGGTAAAGCACAACTTCAACCAGCAAGGGCAAATCCTGGACACAGGATCTTTCCAGACAGCCAGAACTCCAACCCAGGTGATTCATTCCTAATTCCTTTAGTTACTGTGTGTTAATTGTTGCTGATCTAGAGCAAGGCCGATGGCAGATGGATGTGGTGAATTCAATAAGCAGCCCTGCAACTAAACAACTGTTCACACTGCCAAATAAAGGGAGACACATAGAAAAATCAGTGTCTCCTCAGTCTCCCAGCACAAATTCATGAAGACACCGTCACAGATGTAACAGGGGAGTCCCAGTATAATTTAGAGTTCTGGTATTATCCAGGAATAATGAAAAGGCACAGTCTCAATACAGTTTGCAATTAAAGTATCATCCAGTGTTAAGTTGGATCTATTTGTATCAGTGCTCTTCCAAACTACCAATTTTACAATTATTTGCATTTATGTTATCTTACAATACTAATCTTAGACCTATATGCCTCACTGTTACTACAGAACACCAGTTTTACAAGTATTTGCATCTGTGATAACTTACACTACCAGTCTTAGACCAGATAACTGACACTATCACTCATACCTATTTGTAGTGCTGTTGTTATTATGTGACCTATATAGTTAAACTGTACTGCAGTTATTTTAAAATGAGGAAAGCAGGAATGCTGCTGCTGGTGATAAAACTGGTGCTGCAGGGAGAGGATGTGTTCCATATCTGCCTGTTCCAAGGATCTCTGGTGCAAGCAGGACCTAGGATGTGCAGAGTCTACTAATAGACTAATAGGACACACAAAGTTGAGGCATTGGTCAATTACATGGCAGACAGTGCTTCAACTTCCATGGAATTTTCTTTGCCACACTCAACCTCTGTTGAAAGTGCAGAGCCCTCACCCCTCTTCAAAACAACAAAGCCATCTCAGACAAAAGTCATGGAGCAGTTACCCATGCTGTTTCATGACTCTCATAGCTAGGAATATGTACTCATCCACCTGCCCCGGAGATAGTATAATTGTAAGATTCACAAAAACTAGTGTTGGTGGAAAAGGGTGTGGAGGGCGGACCATAAGTAGAGATCTTTAAAACCTGATTAAAACCAACTGCCTATCACAAGTAAAGAGAAAGAGAGGCGGCACTCACCGGTACTGTGGAATTACTTTTCTTTATTGAGCAAGCGGTGCATACAGGGGGGACGCTGGAACCATACGGCGACGGGCCGTTTCGCGCTCACTCGCGCATCTTCAAGCCGTTGACCAACTGCCAACTGCTGTGGCTTTCAGCCACAGATGGAGAAGAAGGAATTGGTGAGGAATCAGTTGCGGAAGAAGTGTGGAGTGATGATTAGGTCCTAGCCCATACATGGGTGAAAGGCAGCGATAGTTCATACAAAGAGGTGGGAGACAGGAAGCCCCAGGCAGCAAAACTGTCACGGGTGCCCCTGCGATCCATGTCTCGGATTGCGGGCACACCAGTGCCCCTCTCTGTGGTGCTGCCCTCCATCCCCAGCACCAAACTCACGTCTCCATGCTCCTGCTCCCGTCTGGCCTGGTCCAGGCGAACATTCCTGATCCCTAGGGCGCACACAATGGCACTCAAGGATTTAAAGAGCCAGCTGCATTTGCAAATGTCTGGCTTTTGAAATGCTCCCATTCAGGTTGGTAAAGGTGAACAGCTTTAAAGATCTGATGGATACAGCTGCCCCGCAGTATGAAGTTCCTGCATTACCTGAATTTAAACTACAAATTGTCAAATACCACAGTAGCTGGATTTTAACTGCAGTGAGAAGAAGTGTGTGTGGTGTTTCCATTACCCTTACTACCCCTGTTTTACAGCTGTTTTGGGGTGTTTAAATTCAGGCTCCAAACAAAACTTTTTCCCAATATTCATATGAACTCGACAAACTCAGATTTTGCCTAACTTATCAGTCTTTATAACTTTGTTTCAGAGGATGTTCTGAAAACAGAACAATATCTGATATTGGTATAAATCACTATTTTGTTATTTCTATTTATGTGAGTAATAACAAGGGATGAGATCATTCATATCAATAAAATAAGGTACAATAGCACCAAAAGCTTCTTATGTGCTATTGAAACTTGCACTACAAGCCTCTTTTGGGTCTCCAGCTGTTATGGCAAAGCAAGCAGGTTTATGCTTCCTATGAAAATAATGGAAACTTTGATGAACACCATTACAATTCAGTAGGCCCGTTATAAATGGAAGTCATGAATGAGTGAATGCTCATCAATAGTTACCCTATCCACCACCTTCTCATATGCTAAATATTATACCTTAAATGGAACCAATTAAATAAAAAACTAGAATGTCTCATTATTTCAGTAATATTTTCACAGAATTATCATAGACTCAAGTAATTCAAAAAAGGTAAAAACATATGGAATCATTTTAATAATCCCCATATAAGCTTTCTAAAAATGTCTGCTTCTAGATACGTAAGAAAAAAGCTTATGTTTACTTTGCTTACATCACTGACCCTGGTGCTTTAATCACAGAGCCTATTCAATAGGAATCAGATCACTCATGTAGGGCAAGTTGTCGGAAAGGACAGGCAGCATTTTATAGCTTAAAAAAACTTGTATTATGTGTAATTAAATGGTTGAAAACACACACCGTTATTTAAACACCATGATACAATTTGATAATTTTTCTATTTTCATTAGTTGCGAAGGGTGCAATGACCTGTGATATTTGACCAATGTTGCTTTGTAATCAGAATCAGGTGTCATGACAAGGAATAAAGAGTGTGAGCCCTTCTCTTCCCACAACTTCTGTCTCTGCCTACTTGCTCACACAGTGCTAAACCAGAGGTGACAACTAGACAACAGTACCTACATTGCATGAGTGCACAGAAACAAAAATAAATAAAACAGACATAAGAAAGACAACTTAAAGGCAATGTAAAACCAACCAGGCCAAAACCAAGATGACAATGAGGTATAAAAACAGCAAGCAAGAGAATTGTCAGAAAACAGGTGACCAGAAGTAGCAAGCAGAGTACAACAGGAGCCAACAATTAAATAAGTGAGAAAATCCAATATCAAGCCCTGAATAAACAGACTAAGAAGTTTAAACAAAGTGCTTTGATCCAATCCCTGCAGCAGATTGTTTAAGCCGTTCAAGAAGTCAATCACAGCCTGAAACAGAGCACTGTCCAGGGTGTGAAAAATAGCCAGAAACACTGCAGCAAGAACCCATTCTGAAAGTTCTGATATTGGGACAAGGTATTCCATGTCGCTGTACTCACATATATAGCACAGCCCAAAGAGAACCACCAATCATGGATAAGTATCCAACAACTTTAGCTGTGAAACAACCCCATATAATCAGGCTTCATCCATCCGACTTGATATTTCCTTCCATTAGCCCCCTTTCCCTTGATTCCTGTAGACCCATTTGCACCCATCAGAGCCCAGTTTTTTTACTTCCATCTCACCACCCTAAATAACCCATTTTCAGTCTTCTACTTTCCGCTTTTCATACCTATTTTGCAAACTCAATCCAAAAGACTTGTGTAAAGTATATTGCACTGTGCTTGCATGGATGTTTGTAATCTTGTTTTGAGAACAGGTTGTTATTTGTAGTCAAAATTATTTATGAGATAGCTAAGATTATCTATAAATGATGGTAGTCGGACATTCAAAGCTGTAGTGAATGGAGAGGTATGAAGCCTGAAAGTCTGACGTTCAAAACATTGTTACCCTTTTGCTCACCATTATACTTTCACATACCTTCACTATACTTTCATATGTTAATTTTACAGTTCCATTTTCTGGTCATTTCAGTAAACCACGTTATCTTACAATATGAATGTTATGTATGGTCTGAGAAGAACAGATGATACAGAAAGTGGGCCCTGATAATAAACTCACTGCCCAGATGCCAATACTTGATAGCCTCACCCTACCTGATAGCCTAATGGCTAGATTCATGGCCTTGTCTGGATGGTGACTGGAAAGGAAAACTGTCAATCATTGGGGGTTAACTTCTCTATAACCAGAGCATAGTTACAGGAGGCTGCAAGGTGTGGTGCAGAAACAATCACAGCATACCGTAAGCATAAACCAATGTTCACACCAGCAATGTCAACTTGAAACACAATTACACAATCAACGCCAGCACAAATGTTACAATGAGTTGTCTATGTATATTGTTACATTATAAACACGTTCACCTCTTGCTATCTATCGGTTTATGTACAAAACATAGAAATAGCAGCAAAACTTAATTGATGTTGCTTTAAAACTTAATTTTAAAGCATTATTTTACTTGTTCAGAGCCTTTATGAAAAGCAGAACTCCAAAGCAATTTTATTCAATACAGAGCTGGAAATTCTAACTTGCTGCCATAGGATTTGGCAATAGCTACATGCGAAGGGAGCCTCTTGATATTCCCAGACTTTTTTATGGCTAAGACTCAGGGAGTGCAGCCAGTTTTGAAGCTATTTGTACCATTTATCTCCAGATCTAGATTTCTTTCCACTCTCTTTTGTTTTGGACACTTTTCAGACACTGCAGCAGCCACATTATGAGTTTCGAAGAGAAGAAAATGTCAACTTCCAAGAGAAAAGCTGTCATTAAAAGGCAGAGGATTTCAGCTCACTTGACAGTTACTTAACTAGCACACATTCAGGATAAACAGCTTTCATTTCCTCAATGTGGGCTGCCCTTCCAGGGTAATGAATATTTAGTTGCAACATGTGCACTGGCACTGACTACAGTTGGCAGACTAGATCTGGCCACAGTCTAGAGGAAAATGAATACATATTGGAATCATAGTTTTAGAATGTCATATTTAGCCTCTACTTTCAGCCTTGAAGATATGCAGTTTACCTCAATCAATCAATCTGTTTTTGACTATGGAGCCCTATTTTCACAATCATATCACCTATAAATAAACTAGCTAATAGTATGAACATGAATGTGTAATTTACTTTTTTACATTAAGGGAAGAAATAAATAATAATTTTATGGTGCTTGTTAAATTTTCTTTTGTACCTTATATTTCTTGGTAAAGTCTACTTGAAGGTTTGTCTTGTTGACTGTACATTACATTGGTCTGAATTTAGTGCAATGCATCACTGGCAGAAAGGCTTCATAATGGGGGTCATTTACTAAGGGCCCGTTTGCGTTTTTACAGGGGGTTACACGAATATTTCTGATTTGCACCAGCGTGCACGTGGCATAAATCGGGGGGTGTGGCCGAACGAAAACCCGACGGATTCGAAGAAACCGCGGCATTAAAAAAAAAAGTGTCGCTGGACACGCGCTTACCTGCACCCAGCAACGGAACGTGAACTCCGGCGGACCTCGGCAGACTTCAGCGCAGCAGCGACACCTGGTGGACGTTGGAGGAACTACCTTAGGGAATCGCCGGAAGACCCAAATCCACCGCAGAGAACGCGCCGCTGGATCGCGAATGGACCGCGTAAGTAAGTCTGCCCCAATGTCTCTTCTCATCAATAGTATTTTATATAACAAATGCATATGGAACTGCTCTGATCCCCCTTATAAATACTATAAAATAGATCTGGTTTGGTTTTGTAGTCTGTCAAGAATACATTTTTATTATAGAAAGCTGATATCTGCTTCATGTTAACTCTGAAATGCTATAAAGATAAAGAAAGCTTTTACATCATGTCATGTTATAGGAAAACACTATAAATTCCAACAAGACTTACCCACTGTGTGATGTCCTGAGCTATAAGTCTACTTTTGGACATGTTGGATTTTCTTTTTCTGTAAAGATATAACAAAGTGATTCATGGAAATAAGATATACCTGACTTTAGGAACTGAAGCACAAGGCAGAGCTGTGTGCACAGTGTCGCTATGGCAATACACAAAGCCCTAATGCACTGGACTAAGGAATCGGATACCTAGCCACCAAGGTGCAGAGGTGGTGTTTGCACCAAAGCTATGTCCCTTATAAGGCATCTCTTTTGCAAATAAAGAGATTATAACTGATCAGTTATAAATTATAGCTGCAGCAGCTTGGAGGTTCAGAAGCTTATTTCGCTATAAGCCACCAAATAAATAAAGGTAATGGAGAAAAACCAAGCTGCTGGCTATATACTGGGGGCATGAACTGGCTGTATACTGGGGCAGGGAGCAGACTATATACTGTGGGGCATGGGCTGGCTGGCTACATACAGGAAGGCAATTGCTGGCTGGCTATATACTAGGAGGTATGGGCTGGCTGGTTGGCTTGGCTATATACTAGGGGGCATGCGCAGGCGAGCTATATACTAGAGGGCAGGGGTTAGCTGGCTATGTACTGGAGGGCAGGGGCTGGTTATATACTAGGTGGAGGCTGTGACCAATGCATTTCCCACCCAACTTAGAGTTTCCTCCAAAGACATACAATTTCTGCAATCATAGTAACTTTTGCCAAATACCAAATTAGTTTTTTCTTTTAAGTGTAATTCCCTAAATACAAAGCAAAATAAGGAAAACACAGTTGTATGAGAAACATTGGCCAATGCAGTAACTCAATGCATTAATGTTATTTGCCCCCTCCTAAACCAGCAGTACAATACTTGACAACATTTAACTATAAAGTACCAATCATTTGTGTAAAAAGTCCACAACTAAGATGCTTTCTATAAAGTGTTTCATTTTTAATCTTTAATCTGAGACAAATAATATGAAACCTTTTAACTTCCCATAACACAAACTGCATGTACAAACAAACTAATAAAAGCATAATTAGAAAAGCTGGGCATTAAGGAAACATTATGGTTACAGCCAATATTTTGTGTCATGTCCCTTTTTCAGTACAGTCATAATTTTGTTTCCAAACAGTTTATTTGGCCTTTTATCTACTTCCAGTGGTTTCATCAAAATTCCTTGCCTACAGTACAAAAATATGACTCATACTCATGTGTTCTTGGGTCTTCATACAATTTAATGATTTTGCCCCTTATAACATGCACATTAAACACTTTCCAAGAGTAAGAATAATAAAGTTCGACTGCCATGATTTGAGTAAGTATTTATAATATATTATGTTTTTATATACAGTATGGAGATTATAATGTCTTGAGTTTTAATATTTGCTGTGTTATTTCACATTGGTTGAAGAATAGGTTTTCGCTTTAACTGTCCGCTGCTGCCCTCATTGAGTTGCCTATTCCGTGGTCAATGATCTCGGTCCTTTCTTATGGTTAGCCAGAATCTTTTTGGTTGTTAAGAAATCCTCATTTATAGGACAACAGTCATTAAAGATCATTTTTAATATTGTGTGGGAGTGTTGTGAACATTTTTCTAATATATTGTATGAAGAAATTCTGCATATTTAGTAAAAAATCTGAGCTTTCTCGTGTAAAGAAGTGGATTCCAGCCTGTACAGTGTCTGTCAATGCTTCTGTCTATGATTCACTTTGAGATTGACGTTTGAAAATAATCCTTATAGCATACTACAGCCAGGGAGAGAGCAAAAAGAATTAAAACTCACTGTTTAGACTTGTGAAAACAGAGAGAAACAGAGAGGAGAAAGAGTCCTGTCGTCAACTGATGTAACACTGTTAGGACCCTTTTCCAAACTGTTTTTTTTACCAACTAAACAGAATTTCTTAATATAGTAAATCGAAAAACGTTCACAATACTCTACTCTACACACCTGCCATGCTGAAAAGAAACTCTCTTAAAAAAATGCGCACTCTAGAGAAGTTTAAATTTCCCTTACAAAAGTGCAAGCACTAGACAAGCAACAGGGCACATTTATAGCAAGGCAGAACTCAGATATCTGTAATCTGTATGTATTTGTACATTTTGTATGTTTTTCTCTTTGCTGTGGATAAAATAAACATTTTTATAAAAAAAAAGAAATATAATACAAATAAATATAGCTGAAGGTTACATACCTTGCTGGATAAAAAAAAAAAGATCTGTAATCTTCTTCCTCCTCTCTGTGCACTTAATTGCAAGATCAGCTGATTGAAAGTCATGGAGCACCTAACTATGTGTTGCACCTGTGGTTTTTCGGTGTCCTGGCACGTGTAAGGTGAATACAAAATCAGGGTGTGGCATTATGGTTTTAAGTCCCGGGTTTAATGAGTTATCTTCATCTCTACAATTACATCAAGGGATCTTTAGCTGGGTTCCCGTACTGGATCCCCAGGGGGTGAACTTAGACCTTAGTTAGTCCCATACACCCCTTGACAATGTCAATAGTGTCTGTCGTACTTTTACATTGTGCTAAACTACTTTAGCATTCACCCGTATACCCTCTGATGAATCCAGCTATTCCCCTCCCCCGCAGTATATAGCTAGCCAGTCCCTAGTATATAGCCAGCCAACCCATGCCCTCTAGTACATAGCTAGCCAGCCCATGCCCCCTAGTATAGAGCCAGAAAGCCCATGCACCCTAGTATATTGCCAGTAGTCCCTGCCCACAGTATATATCCAGCAGCCCCTGCCCCCCAGTATATAGCCAGCAGCTCCTGCCCACTATTATATAGCCAGCCAACCCCTGCCCGCAGTAAATAGACAGCAGCCCCTGCCTTCCCAGTATATACCCAGCAGCTCCTGCCCCCCAGTATATAGCCAGCCCATTCCCACTAGTATAAAGCCAGCCAGCCTGTGTCCCAAGTATGCCCAGATTGTTTTTAAAAACTAAATCTGTACTCACCTTACTGACGCACCCTGCAGGTCCACTTCTTTCTTTCGGTCCTCCGGCTCCGTCTTCGGGTCCTCGTGCACTGTTGGCACACACACATGATGGCAGCGTGCGGTGAACCCAAAAATGAAGCCAAAGGACCGGAAGCAAGAAGAGGACCTGCAGGGGGAATGATCACTATTACCCAGGTTCCCCCCAACCTGTAGTTTTGATACCCTATCAGGTCTGTTGGTTAGGATAAGGTCCAGCAGTGCACCCTTCTTGTTCGCTCCAGGACTAGTTGTAACAGGAAATTGTCTTTTGTTGTTGACAAGAACCTGCTGCCTTTGGAGGACCTGCAGGTTTCTGCCCCCCAGTCAATATCTGGGTAATTGAAGTCCCCCATGATAAGTACTTCACCTTGCTTTGAAGCTGCATCCATTTCACTTATCAGCATTTCCTCTGCTGCCTCCATTATGTTTGGAGCCTTATAACAAACCCCTAGTAATATTTTATTATTCTTTTTCCCTCCCCTTATCTCCACCCATAGGTAACATGCGTTACTGATGTCATCTGGCAAGACAGGCTTGAGGCAAGAATTCACATATAAACAAACCCCTCCCCCTTTTTTATTTATACGATCCTTTCTAAAAAGACTATAACCATCTATAGTAATAAGGTCTAGCAGTGCCCCCAGTCATAGCTACTGTGCCCCAATCATAGCTACTGTCCAGCCATGTCTCGCTGATATCCCACTGATATTAATTACATTTTTAAAAGAGGGTTGGTTTCACAATGGGTGTACTAACTAAAACACAAGTAGATCAGGTTAATGTGAACGATCCGGTAACTCCCATCATACATGCTTTACCCAAGACACACAAGGGGTTGAAACTCATGAAGACTCCTGCATATATGTAACAGGGGAGTTTCAGTATAATTTATGTTCTGTATTATCCAGGAATAATGAAACGGCAAGTCTCAATACAGTTTGCAATTAAAGTATCATCCAGTGTTAAGTTGGATCGTCATTTGTATCACAGGTGCGTCTTTCCAACTACACCATTTTTTACAATGAATTTGCATTTATGTATCTTCACAGACTAGTTCTTAGACCTATTCCCTCTACTGTTACTACAGGAAACCAGTTTTACAAGTATTTGCATTTCGTTGAATACTTACAACTCCCAGTCTTAGACCATATAACTGCACTATCACTCATCTATTTGTATGATGTGGTATTATGTGAACCCTATATAGTTAACTGTACTGCAGTTAGTTAGAATGAGGAAGCAGAATGCTGCTGTCTGGGATAAACTGTGATGCAGGGAATAGGATGTGTTCCATCTCTGCCTGTTCCAAGCTCTCTGGTGCAAGCAGACCTAGATATGCATCCTACTATAGACTAATCGGTCACCCAAAGTTGAGGCATTGGTCATTACATGGCAGACTTTCAACTTCCATGAATTTTTTCAACCTCTGTTGAAAGTGCAGAGCCCTCACCCCCTCTTCAAAACAACAAAGCCATCCTCAGACAAAAGTCATGAGCATTACCCATGTCTTTCATTAGCCACAGATGAAGAATAAGTCATTGGTGAGGAATCAGTTGCGGAATGAGTGAGTAGATGATTGAGGTCCTAGCCCATACATGGGTGAAAGGCCAGCCGTAGTTTCATACAAAGAGGTAGGAGACAGAGCCCGGCCGGCAACAAAACTGTCACGGTGCCCTCTCGATCCATGTCTCGGATTGCGGGCACAGTGCGCCTCTCTCTGTGGTGCTGCCCTCCATCCCCAGCACCAAACTCACGTCTCCACTGCCCTGCTCCGTCTGCCTGTCCAGGCGAACATTCCTGATCCCAGGGCGCACACAATGGCACTTCAGATTTAGAAGAGCCAGCTGGCACTGATGCCGCTGGGACTTTCCCGGCTTTCCTTAAAGGCCACCGCTGTTCCCATGATTCCCTGCAGGATCTTTGTGCTTTTTTGCCATAGGGAAAGCTTACATGTTTCTGTGTTCCCTGTGCTGTTCCTCATGACCATCGGCACCTTCAAAGTAAACATGAGTAGTAGTGTATGAGACGCCAAAAAACCTGCAGACGCATGAGGATCCCTCTGCTGCTTTGGTTGGCTCAGCCTGTACCACCACCACCCAAGTCACCAGGCCACGGGAAGATGTGACATCACCATACGTCCCACATCATCCAATAGCTTTCATCAATTCACCACCTCAAATTATTGAGAAAAAAATAGAGGTTTGTGCCATCTCACTTCCGAGCTCTGGTCCTGAATAAGAGCATTTGCAAATGTCTGGCTTTTGAAATGCTCCCATTCCGGTTGGGTATAAGGTGAACAGCCTGTATAGATCTGATGTATAACGCGCGCCGCCCATGTATGAATTTCCTGCATACCTGCAAATTAATAACTCAAATTGAACAAAACGCATAGTAGCTGGATTTTAACTCAGTGAGAGAAGTGTGTGGTGTTGGTGTTCCGTTGACGCGGCTTACTACCCTCGGGGGGTTACGCTTTGCAGTGTTTGTGTTGTTTGTTTTTAAATTCAGGCTCCAAACAAACTGTTTCCCACTATTCAATATGAAACTCGACAACTCGAATTTTGCTAACTTATGTCTTTATACTAATTTGTTTCAGAGAGGAGTGTTCTGCTGAAAACAGAACAATATCTGATATTGGTATAAATCACGTATTTTGGTTATTTCTATTTATGTGAGTACTAACAGGGAGGAGATCACAAAGCTTCTTAATTTGCATATGAAACTGCACTACCATCCTCTTTTGGGTCTCCAGCTGTTTGGCATAGCATGCAGTTTATGCTTTCCTGGACAATAATGGAAACTTTGATGCACACCATACATTCAGTAGGCCCGTTAAAATGGAAAGTCATGAATGAGTGACATGCTCATCATATTTACCCCCTCCACCACCTTCTCATATGCTAAATATTATACGCTTAAATGGACCCAATTAATCAAAACTGAGAATGTCTCATTATTTCAGTATATTTTCACGAATTATCATAGACTCGCACGTAATTCAAAAAGGTAAAAACACCCTATGGATGGGCATGTTTACATAATCCCCAGATAGCTTTCTAAAATGTCTGCTTCTAGATCATAAACAAGCTTATGGTTTACTTGCTTACATCACTGACCCGGTGCTTTAATCACAGAGCCTATTCATAGGAATTAGACCACTCTCGGAGGCAAGTTGTCCGGAAGGACAGGCATCATTTTATATCTTAAAAAAACTGGTATATTGTAATTAAATGTTTGAAAACACACCCGTTTATTATAAACACCATGATACAATTTGATAATTTTTTCTATTTTTCATTAGTTTCGAAAGGGTGCAATGCCTGTGATATTGTGACCATGTTGCTGTTGTAATCAGAATCAGTTGTCAGGACAAGTAATAAAGAGTGTGAGCCCTTCCTTCCACAACTCTGTCTGCTGCCTACTTGCTCACACAGTGCTAAACCAGAGTGTCAACTATACAAAGTCCCACTGCATGAGTGCAACAGAACAAAAATACAAAAACAATAAAACAAACAATATAAACCAACCAGGCGGCAAAACCCAATGAACAATGAGGTATAAAAAACAGCAAGCAGAGAATTGTCAGAAACAGGTGCGCAGGAGTAGCAAGCGAGTACAACCGGAGCCAACAATTAATAAGTGGAGAAAATCCAATATCAAGCCCTGAATAAAACATACTAAGAAGTTTAAAACAAAGTGCTTTTATTCCAATCCTCCCTGCGCAGATATGTTTAAGCCGTTTCAAGTAAGGCAATCCAGCCTGAAACTAGCACTGTCCAGGGTGTGAAAACAATGCCACGAAACACTGCAGCCAGAGAACCCATTCTGAAAGTTCTGATACTCACTATATAGCACCGCCCAAAGAGACCATCAATCGGGCTAATTATCCAACAACTTTAGCTGTGAAACAACCCCAGTAATCGGCTTCATCCTCCGACTTGATATTTCCTGTCATGTAGCCCCCTTTCCCTTGATTCCTGTAGCCCATTGCACCCATCAGACCCAGTTTTTTTTACTTTCCATCTCCACCCTAACTAACCCAATTTGCATCTCTACTCTTCCGCTTTTCATACCTTTTTGCAACTCGAATCCAAAGACTGTGTAAGTATATTGCCACTGTGCTTGCATGGATGTTTGTAATCTTTTTGAGAACAGGTTGTTATTTGTAGTAACCAAGAAGAAAAGAAATGTTCCACTACCATGAAGTTACATGACAACAATCTACATAACTAAGCATATGCTAAATCGTCACATCAAAATTATTTTAATAGATAGCTAAGCATTATCAAAGCTGTAGTGAATGAGAGGTAAGAAGCCTGAAGTCTTATGTTCAAACACTTTTGTCTTACCCTTTTGCTCACCATTATCTTTCACATACCTTCACTATACTTTCATATGTTAATTTTACATGTTCAATTTTCTGGTCATTCAGTAAGCATGTTATCTATAATATGAATGTTATGTTATGTCTGGGAAGACATGATGAATACAGAAGTGGGCCCTGATGAAACCTCACGCCCAGATGCCAATACTTATACCTCACCCCTACCTGATAGCCTAACTGGTCTAGAGATCCTGCCTTGTCTTGGATGGTGTACATGAAAGGAAACTGTCAATCATTGGGGTTAACTACTCTAAGAGACCGGAGCATAGTTTACAGGGAGCTGCAAGGTGTGGTTGCAGAAACATCACAAGCATACCGTCCTAAACCATGTTCACACCATGCATGTGAACTTTACAAACAAGCTTATTTCAACGTAACACAATGCTAACACGCTCATGCACGAATGTTTACAATGAGTTTGGCATGTACTTGTTACATTACTAACCGTTCACCTCTTCCCCGGCTATCTATAGTTTATGTACAAACATAGAAATGGCAGCAAAACTAATTGATGTTGCTTTAAAACTTAATTTTAAAGCTTATTTTCTTGTTCAGAGACTTTATGAAAACAAAGACTCAAAGCAATTTTTATACTTCAATACAAGCTGGAAATTCTACTTTGCTGCCTGTGGTGGGATAGGATTTGCAATAGCTACATCGAAGGGGCCTCTTGATATTCCCGACGTTTTTATGGCTAAGACTCAGGGAGTGCAAGCCAGTTTTTGAAGCTATTGACCATTGATCGCCATATCATAGATTTCTTTCCACTCTCTTTTGTTTTGGCCCTTTTCAGACACTGCATCGCCACATTACTGAGTTTCGAAGTAGAAGAAAATGTCCACTTCGCAAGAGAAAAGCTGTCATTAAAAGCCGAGGATTTCAGCTCACTGACAGTTTACTTAACTAGCCACACATTCGGAAACAAGCTTTATTTCCTCAATGTGGGCTGGCCCTTCCCGGTATGAATTTTATGTTTGCAACATGTGCACTGGCACTGACTACAGTTGCACTAGATCTGGCCACAGGTCTAGGAAAATGAATACATATTGGAATCATAGTTTTAAGAATGTCATATTAGGGCCTCTACTATTCAGCCTTGAAGATATGCATTTTACCTCAATCATCAATCTGTTTTTTGTCTATGGAGCCCTATTTTCACAATCATATCACCGTATAAATAAACTAGCTAATAGTATGAACATGAATGTGTAATTTACTTTTTTACATACGGGAAGAAATAAATAAGAATTTTATCAGTGTTTATTACATTTTCTTTTGTCCTTATCTTTCTTGGTAAAGTCTACTATGAAGGTTGTTTTCTTTGGACTGACTACATTGGTCTGACTCATTAGTGGGCAATGCATCACTGGCAGAAAGGCTACATAATGTGGGGTCATTTACTAAGGGCCCCAATCGCGTTTTTATCGGGGGGTCTACCCAATATTTCTGTTTCGCCTTTTTCCCGGATTGCCCCGGGTTTTGGGGCGCATTGATTGCGCCGATCGGATTGTGGCGCATCGGCGCCGGCATGCACTGACAGAAATAGGGGAGGGGCGTGGCCGAACGAAAACCCGACGATTTGGAGGAGACACCGCCGCATTTTTAAAAAAAAAGGCCGTCTGGACCCGTTTTACTGCACCAGCCCAGCCACGTGATCGTGAACTCCAGTGAACTTCGGTGGAGGACTTCAGCTGCACAGAACAACCTGGTGGACGTCGCAGGAACTACCCTTATGAATCGCCGGAAGACTGAATCCCCACAGAGAACGCATCACTGGATCGCGAATGGACCGGGTAAGTAAATCTGCCCCAAGGGTTCTTCTCATCAATAGTATTTTATATACAAATCATAATGGAACTGCTCTGAGCCCCCTTAATAAATAATATAAAATAGATCTGGTTTGGTTTTGTAGTCTGTCAGTATACATTTTTTTATAGAAAGCTGATATCTGCTTCATGTTAACTCTGAAGATCATAAGATAAAGAAAGCTTTTACATCATGTCATGTTATAGGAAACCACTATAAATTCCAACAGACTTACCCACGTGTGGATGTCCTGAGCTATAAGTCCTACTTTTGGACATGTTGGATTTTCTTTTTCTGTAAGATATAACAAAGTGATTCATGGAAATAAGAATATACATGACTTAGGAACTGAAGCACAAGCAGAGCTGTGTGCACAGTTGCCGAGGGCAATACACAAACCCCTATGCACTGGACTAAGATCGGATACCTAGCCACCAAGTTGCAGAGTGGTGTTTGCACCAAATCATGTCCCTTATAAGGCTCTCTATGGCAAATAAGAGATTATAACTGATCAGTTTATAAATTATAGCTGCAGCAGCTTGGGGGTTCAAAAGCTTATTTCGCTATAAGCCACCAAATAATAAGGAATGGGAGAAAACTTGAAGAAACATTGCCAATGCAGTAACTCAATGCTTAATGTTATTGCCCCCCTCCTAAAC
Organism: Engystomops pustulosus; assembly: GCA_019512145.1. NCBI lineage: Eukaryota > Metazoa > Chordata > Amphibia > Anura > Leptodactylidae > Engystomops > Engystomops pustulosus. The sequence goes on from CM033643.1 coordinate 99,949,242, forward strand.
CAGCAGTACAATACTTGACAAAATTTAACTATCCCATCACCAATCATTTGTGTAAAGTCCACAACTAAGATGCTTGCTATAAAGTTGTCATTTTTAATCTTTAATCTGAGACAATACTATGAAACCTTTTAACTTCCCATAACACAACTGCATGTACAAACCAACTAATAAAAGCATAATTAGAAAAAGCTGGCATTAAGGAACCTTATGGTTACAGCCAATATTTTGTGTCATGTCCCTTTTTCAGTACAGTCATAATTTTGTTCCACAGTTTTATTTGGCTTTTTCTCTTCCATGGTTCAATCAAAATCTTGCCTACAGTACAAACTATGACTCATACTCTGTTTCTGGTCTCTACAATTTAAGATTTTGCCCCTTATAACATGCACATAACACTTTCCAGGTAGAAATAATAAGTCGACTGCCAGATTGAGTAAGTATTTCATAATTATATTTTTTATTAAGGGGTATGACATTTTCTACTTCGATTCTGTTCTGCATATTGTTTTCTTCAATTCTCTTTTTCCTTATCACAGCCATAGGTAAAGGGCCTCCTGTTTTCCCCTTTTTTTTAAAATTGTTTTTTCTTGGGTTGTGTCTTGGTTTTTATTTGCTGTGTTTTTCCTGGTGGTGTTTCGCTTTCTCTTGCTGCCCCATTACGTTGCCTCTTCCTGGTCCTGTCCCGTCCTTTCTTTGGGGCCTCTTTGGTTTTGTCCTCTCTTTTATGCCGTCACTCCGTCTTTTAATATTGTGTGGGAGTGTTGTGAACATTTTCTATATATTGTATGAAGAAATTCTGCTATTTAGTAAAAAATCAGAGCTTTCTCGTGTAAGAAGTGGATTCAGCCTGTACAGTGTCTGTCAATGCTTCTGTCTATGATTCACTTTGAGATTGACGTTTGAAAATAATCCTATAGCATACTACAGCCAGGAGAGAGGCAAAAGAATTAAAACTCACTGTTTAGACTTTGTGAAAGACGAGAGAAACAGAAGGAGAAAGAGTCCTGTCGTCAACTTATGTAACACTGTTAGGACCCTTTTCCAAACTGTTTTTTTTTTACCAACTAAACAGAATTTCTTAATATAGTAATCAGAAAAACGTTCAAATACTCTACTCTACACACTGCCATGCTGAAAAGACACTTCTTAAAAAAATGCGCATCTAGGAAGTTTTAATTTCCCTTACAAAAGTGCAAGCACTAGACAGCAACAGGGCACATTTATACCAAGGCAGAACCAATATCTGTAATCTCTATGTATTTGTACATTTTGTATGTGTTTCTCCTTGCTGTGGATAAAATAAAAAAATATAAAAAAATATAATACAAATAAATATAGCTGAGGTTACTACCTTGCTGGATAAAAAAAAAAGATATCTGTAATCTTCCTCTCTCTGTGCACCTTACTGACGCACCCTGCAGGTCCACTTCTTTCTTTCGGTCCTCCGGCTCCGTCTTCGGGTCCCAGTGCACTGTTGACACACACACACATGATGGCAGCGTGCGGTGAACCCAAAAATGAAGCCAAAGGACCGGAAGCAAGAAGAGGACCTGCAGGGGAATGATCACTATTACACAGTTTTCCCCCCCCAACTGTATTTTTGATCCCCCATCATCTGTTGGTTAGGATAAGTCCGCATGCCCCTTTTTTTTCTCATTTCCTCCTTGTTCCTCAGGACTAGTTGTAACAGGAAATTGTCTTTTGTTGTTGACAAGAACTGCTGCCTTTGAGGACCTGCAGGTTTTTGCCCCCCAGTCAATATCTGGGTAATTAAGTCCCCCATGATAAGTACTTCACCATGCTTTGAACCGCATCTATTTCACTTAGCATCATTTTCTCTTTGCCTCCATTATAATTGGAGCCTTATACCAAACCCCTAGTTATTTTGTATTCTTTTTTTCCCTCCCTTACTCCCACCCTAGATCTCCACATTTGCATTTGCGTTACTGATGTCATTCTCACAAGACAGGCTTGAGGCAAGAATTCCCATATATAACAAACCCTCCCCCTTTTATTTATACGATCCTTTCTAAAAGACTATAACCCTCTATAGTAATAAGGTCCAGCAGTGCCCCAGTCATAGCTACTGTGCCCCAATAAAAGCTACTGTCCAGCCATGTGTCGTGATATCCCACTGATATAACTACATTAAGAGGGTTGGTTTCACAATGGGTGTACTAACTAAAACACAAGTAGATCAGGTTAATGTGAACGATCCGGTAACTCCCATCATACATGCTTTACCCAAGACACACAAGGGGTTGATACCTCCACCTATGAGACCAATCATATCTGGTATACGGTCTCTAAACAAAAACTTAAGTGGATGGTTGGATTTCCAACTTCAACCCCTTGTGCGCTGGGTACCAGGTTTCCTACAAGACATGAATGATGCCTTGGCTTCCATACAGAATGTCCTATGGAAGGAGGAATTCATGTGGTTAAGTTGTGATTTGACATCATTGTACACATCGATACCACATGACATAGCGATAAAAGCATTGCAATTCCAAGTACAGCAACGAGTTGAACGAATTAATTGGAGATGTTTACATGTACTTAATTGCACATCAATTTTTTATGTTTCACAAAAAGTATTACTTGCAGATCAGAGGCTTCAGCATGGGGACTAAGTGTTCTCCTTCCCTGGCGAACCTGACTGTAATTGTTGCAATTTCCCATTGACTAAGTATTTTCAATGTAATATGTATGTATTTATGTCCCTGAGCATTTGTTCTAGATGCTTTCCTAGAGGTTGGAGAATCTGCAAATAAGAGTGATGGTAAAATCTCAAGTCAAACCACTAAATACGGTTTTATAACATGACACTACTTCTATTTGCTTGTTAAACGCAGAACAGTATGGACAAACTATAATTCACAAGTTATGTTTCATTTCAGTCAGATTTACGTCTGGCAAAAAAATTAGACAGAATTATCCATGGGATTATAATTGCATGGGTAATGTTTTCCAAAAGTCTAGCCGTGTTTGGTGTCAGACCGCATACAAATCTACTTTAATGTTTTTTGTTTTTTTTTTAAACTATCTTATTTAAGTAATTGTTTACATATTTCAGTAATATCTGCATTTTATTAGATTCTCAGACCAAATATAAATCTCGCTGAGTGAGTCGTTCAGCCACATTTACAGTTACCCTGGAAAAACTCAACAAAGTGTTGTAATAAGTTCAGGGGTTAACCAGTTTGTAAACAACAACCCCCCTAACCTACTTGGCTTGACTCCAGTGGTGTAGTGGTTTGGTCAATATCTTCCTAATAGCCAAAAGCCATATTCTAAGACATACTTGTTTGAATATGGCCACTTGTGAACAGGGATCGAACGATTCTTGCTGGACTGTCAACTGCGATTACTTTGCTGATACAGTTGTTCCAGGAGTTAAATCTTTATCTGTCAGATCGAGCGGCATCCGCACACGGCTGACCTGGGCAAGGGCAGCCGGGTTCGTTGGGTGGGCGGGTTTGGGTCCTGTGGACTTCTGGGGCCAGTAAGGGCGGGACCCCAGAACGCACAGGGGGCCCACCAGAACGATCATGAGGAAAAACAGCTCTATTAGTGCCCGGGCTGTTCACTACTGTAATGGATGGGCTTAGGAGGTCGAGCGGGGAGGTAGGATGGGCCCAGGGGCAAAGTATGATCCAATTCCACTACCGCCTGCCTGGAATGCTCATGAAGGATCTGACCGGTTGCACTGCCCACTTCAGGCAGCATCTGCATGGCGATCCCGAGCATCTATTTTAGACACGGACAGCTGACTCTCGTCCGGCTTGGCCCTGCACGTTCTCCATCCGACCAGGCAGGATCATTTCGTCCAGCCATGGTCTGCGCGCCTCTCTCCATGGCATGGCGCATACCGGGCCTCTTGTCTGGCCCACATGGCGCTTCACTCATCCCGGCCGGAGACCTCTCTTCAGGGCAGTGTTCTCTCGATCCACCCACCGTGACTAACAGGCTCTGTCCGCCCTTCACCTAAGCAGTCTCATATGGGGTGAGTTAATGCAACTTTTTTAAAAACACAAATGTAAAATGCATCTATGTGTTGTATCATGTATCTGTGTTTATGGGTTTATTCGCTGTATATGTTGTTTGTGTGTATTATAGCTGTATATCTTGTGCGTTCTGTGTTGTATATACTAGATGTGTTGTAGATATGTGGTAGAGCTGTGGGTAGTGTTGTTGTATACTGGATGGTGGTTATATGCTGAATATCTGGCGTATGTGCTCTATATGACTGGTGCGTGTGTATAATCTGCTGGATTAGTCGGCGTATGGTTGTGTATACGGATGGTGTTGATATCTGTGATATCTCCGATTGTAGGGTTGTATATACTGGATGTGTGTGTAATATGCTGTATATCTGTGCATTAAGTTGGTATCCTGGATGCGTGTGTATATCTGTGCGTATGTGCTGTGTGTGTATATATTGGATGTGTGTGTATGCTGTATATACTGGATACGTGTGTATGTATGTTGTAAATTTGTGTATATACTATATGTATGTAAAAATGCTTGTGATTTTGTAAAAACATGCATCCATCCCCTTCAATAGTCTGCTATGGAGCCCAGCCTCTGCTGGTTATGCCCCTGATCAGAAAATGTAATTACATCAGCAACGGCATCCTTGTTGCCTATGTAATTGAAATATATGATTTTGTCTGAGCTCAGGTGGTAAGGCCACGCCACCACATGAGTTCACTGTTAAGGGGCCCACTGAGGCTCTATCGCCTAGGGGCCCACTGAAACCTGTATAAGAAAACCCCTTGAAACTGTATAATTTTTTTTTCTCTGTCCAGGTTTTGGATGCTAGTTAACTAGTGTTAATATGTATCAGGTATAGCGATTGTGTTAGTGTAAAGCTACTAGGCCACAGAGAATGTAGAGATCCCATGAGTAATACAATACAATACTTGCACACTATGATGTACAAGCCCAAAACCCCATGGTTCTTACTGCATAGAATTGTAAACAGACTTATACTCCTGGCATGTTTTCAAAACAACACAATTTAGCAATATTCTATGCCAAATTATCTATCCTTTTAGGGTCTATGTGTGGCCACTCAAAGGTTTCCTTATAGGTTGCTGTATGATAAAGGTTTGTTAGTAGGTTGCAATATTGGACTTAGATTTCATGAAAATTAAAGTATGGATAGACATATTAATATATTGAAAGAAAAACTATTATATTTTTAGATTGCACAGATATTGTCTATATTAAATAAAGTGTTATGTGGATGTGTAACCATTGATTAAGAAAGTTATAGACTACCTATTAAATCTAAGGTTTATTTGAAGAAGATAAAAGTTAAAACTCTGGAAGTTAGATATACAGTGTATGATTTATGAATTCAGATCTACCAACAGAATAAAGGATTGTAAACCAAACACACTTACTTGCTGGTGTATGCCCTCTTTGTCAGGATCCTTTAGCTTCTTAAGTGACAGCCTGAGAGAGAGGAGAGTCACAGATGCCAGACCCAAAAGCTAATTTGCATTTCAAAAAAACATCTGTAATTAAGGTACAGTGCCTCACTGGAAGCTAATTTTAGGTGCTATGGGTGGGACTTGTAACCCTTTATGAGCAGGCATTGTTACTCAGGGTGGTCAAAATCTGGTGACCGGTCCTCTTTAAGCTCTTGTTTTTACGAACCTTAGTCATCCGAAAAAAAGGTTTTATAAATTATGCAAATGAGCCTTAGACTCATTTGCATCATTTCTAAAACCTTTTTTTCATAAAACCGAAGTCCTAAGAATATAAAAAAGAGCAGACCCTGACAGAGGGGGCACATGCCAGCATGTAAGTGTTCTTACTTTATAATCATTTATCCTGGTGGTAAATGTCCTAATTATATCTAATTGAAGGACAACTTTAGGGTACCCACCAAATTGCATATATCATTTATCCTGTTGGTAGATGTCCTTTAAGTATATATCTAATTGAAGGACAACTTTAGGGTACTCACCAAATTGCAGATATCAGTTTTTATAACAGATAGCAGTTTTGATGACTGACATAAATTAACCAAGAGATTTGACATCTCTTTTATATGGTTAACACAAGCTTAGAGTTCTTATTAGTGACATCAAACACTTTATAGCTTTCTAAGTAACTAATTATTATTTAGGTCTTCATTTTTGCCCACAAACTGAGTGGTGAACAAGTAATGGAGTTAATACACAAGTCTGCAGATCAAATGATGCTTACTACAATTCTAAAGGATCATGGAACGTGTAGTTTCCTGTGGTGGCCATCTTAGTGATAACTCCACCTACTTTAGAGAGGCCATAAATATTGTAAATCAAATGATTTAAGCTCCGTTTTGTGACTAATGACATTGAGTATTGTTGTATTAATTTATAAATATCATCATGGGTTTTAGTGTGAGACGTTAATATTCCTGGAATACTCCTTTAACCTAGCTTCAAGCTTCACTCAAGCTAGCTTAATGTCTTGTGTTAAAGATCTTTATCAAGGGCTCAAACAGCCCTTCGTTGTAAGGTGATTTTCAAATTAACTGCTATATATGGAAGAAGAAACCAAGACACACAGGGGCAGATTTACTTACCCAGTCCATTCGCGATCCAGCGGCGCGTTCTCTGTGCTGGATTCGGGTCCGGACGTGATTCATTGAGGTAGTTCCTCCACCGTCCACCAGGTGGCGCTGCGCTGAAAAGCATCGGAAAGCGCTGGAGTTCACCGAGCCGGGCTGAGTGAAGGTAAGTGCAAGCTCCGCAACAGATTTTTTTTTTAAATGCGGCTGTTTTTCCGAATCCATCGGCCTTTTGTTTGGCCACGCCCCCGATTTCTGTCGCATGCCAAAATCCCGGGCCAATTCAGGGGAAATCGGCGCAAATTGGAAATATACGGGTAACATGTCGGGAAAACGCGAATCGGGCCCTTAGTAAATGACCCCCACAGTCTCTAAGAAAATGCAGACTCACAATGTTTATTAGCACGCAGCCACATATATAAAACACAGAAAATGATCTGCATAGGGGTTTGAAAAGGTGATAAAATACGGCAATGCTTTAGGCCTGCTTCAATATCTCTCCATATATTCACTTTCCCAAAACATGCAGATGAACTTTACATGGTATTTCTCACAGAGAGACTGCTCTCCAGGGAGACAGGAATGTTTTTACTAAAAGTCCTGAGAAGAAGACTCCGATGGATCATCGGTGAGGCCAAAACATAATATAAGCAGGTTCTGACAATAAAATACAGGATAAGAGTCAAGGACAGAACTGCCTCTAAGCAGATTAAACAAAATGATATTTGAATCATTGGACAAAATGTAGAGAAACATGATATCTCTCACACTTGCATGGTCCTTATTTTCTGTGACAGTGATAGGTCTAGCTTACACAGCTTATTAATATGTTGAAAAGTCCACTATAACAAACCTGTCCAGCAACAGTGCAACCACAACCAGACTTGGCGCTACTTGTCGGACTGGGTAAGTGGGGGTGAACTTAACCTGCAATGTCCCTGCAGGCTAAGTCCCCGTCTGCAGCATATACACCTGCAACAGAATCCGCTATCAGGAACTATCAGGAACTGCGCCTGGCAGCTGCTGGATGGTGGAGCGGACAGGTAACAAGAATACTGAGATAGAATAGTATTCACACTAGTCTACAGAAAAAATGTCAAGTCATAACCAAACAAACCTGGGACAGGGGAAATGGGTTAACACTGGGAGATACACAACACTGAAGGACAAACAACAGATACAGACAAACAAGCGGAGTCGGACTTTCCACATTTGGATTTTTTTTTCAGCTTTGCAGTACACGGCATGTTAAAATAAATAACATTACAGGAAAGTAAAATTTGTTACGCACAAAATAAGCCCTCACACGGCTCTGTACACGTAAAAATTAAAAAGTTATGGATTTTTGAAGGTGGAGAGCGAGAAATGAGCGAAAAAACCCTGCGTCCTTAAGGGGTTAAGGAAGTGAAACCATGCATCAGGTTTTGTATATGTGACCTATTATGCACTTACCTGTGCAAATCCCACCTGCTGTACTCAAAAATTCCAACAGTGCCACATAAATGTCTGTCAATGGACATAGGGAAGCTTAGATATCTACAGTTGAAACCAGAAAGTGTAAGAGTAGTGCAAGAGTAAATCAACAGGCACGAAGTAAAATACTTTTGTAGATCAGCTCACCATAAAGTCCAGACAATCCTCACACCTTTGGCTCCAAATAGCTCCAGCATGGACAACCTTGGCCACAGGTGCACACAAAGCAACAATCAAGATTGTTGAGTAGTGCAAGAGTAGTCTAAATAGCACTAAATGCAGTTTGCCTGTGCAGTGTGCAGGGTGCGCCAGATTCATGATTTCTGGCGCCTGTTCTTCATGCATCTGGCACTCCTGCATTGCCCAACAGAATTCCCCAACTTTTTTGGTGCACCTTTAACATAGGGCATGCAACACAATTCTATCGGACTTTGCATGATAAATTTGACATGCAGCCCGACTGAGCACCGAAACACCCCCTAAGTTGTGATGCAAGATAACAACAGTAAAAAAAAGGTATGTGCAAGACAGCCTAAAAATATGGCCCAATTACACCAGTTCTGCCAGGAGGAGGAATGGGCCCAAATTCTTACCAACTGTTATGAGAAGCTTGTGGAAGGGTCCAAAACATTTGATCCAAGTCATACAGTTTAAGGGCAATGGTACCAAATACTAATGAAATGCATGTAAAATGAAGTAATAGAGTAATAAAATGCCTTGAAAAATCATCTCTTTCCTTATTCTGGCATTTGGCAAATAATTTTGGTGCCCAAGACTGCTCACTGATTGCGGTCTCTCACTGGTATCAGTCTTTAAATATCTGGATGTCCAAATATCGGCGGACTGAGTTCGCTGTGCTTAATATCTCCCACCTGATTAGCAAATTCCAGATTGAAGTGAAATATTGGTATAAGCTTCCCCTCACTATGACTGGCCATGCCAATCTCATTAAGATGATCATGTTTACGTTTACTGTTTATGTTGTCCAAATATGGAAAAAATGGAAAGAAGAGTCACTCTTCTCTTTGTACATGCAAATCTGTGTACCGTACCCGTATCTACTCAATTGGTTGATTCAGAAATGTTTTACCAGCTCCCAAAACATGTAGAAGCAGTATTGTCTTAGACAGTTTATAAAATTTCCGAACATACCTTTCCTGCTTCCCAGTGATCCATCATTTTAGTAAAAAGTCAGTTTTTAACTTTATGCAAATAAAAAATTGGGAGCACCAGCCGGGTTTATCCCTGATGAATTTAGAACTTAATATGTATAAAGAATAAAACATTTACATGGTGTATATATATAAAAAGAATATATATATATTAAAAGCTTATAAAGTGCTCTATATCTATACAATGTATAGTTTACATGTGGTTTACATGTGATTTGAAAGCTGCTAGGCTCCATTTAGACATCTTTTTTATTTAGAAAACAGTATATTCTGTACTATCAATTTTTCATTGCAGATTAATAAACCTTAATTCATTGAACAAACATATTGAATAGAAAAAAAACAAAAGCTTGTGCTCACCCACATAGATGCATATCAGATGTATAATGCCGTGCTGGACAAAGGAGAGATATCGCTTGCTGTGGTTCCAAGGTAATAATGTGAAGAGAGAGAAAGAAGAGAAAATCCACTTGGTCCGAACTGGTAATAGGTAAAAGTTCACAAAATTTATTTAATCCATAATAGCATAAAAAATAGCACAAAAAGTGTCACTAAAAATTGCAAGCGGTAACGCGTTTCAGACAAGACAATGGGGCACATTTACTTACCCGGTCCTGTCACGGGCCCCATTGTATTAATCCTTAGTCATACCTAAATAAACATTGAAGTGACTGCACTTAAATAGGAAAAATAGGGAAACTCCCTAGAAAACATTAGCACATATGTGTGATAAGGCAATGGAGTCACAAAAGGGTAGGAGGTCCAATCATACAACCGATGATCGGACATCTGGTCGCAAGGCGGAGTAAGTGAATGTAAACATATTATAGCCTGGCAACAAACCAAACCATAGAAGACAGTCTAAGGTGCGAGTTTTCGATCACATGACCTTAGGTAAAGGGCATGACCAGAAGACAAATGAGCTGTTGCTAGGTGACGGCAGCGCGAACAGGAAACAGAACAACAGGGGCACATTAGAACCAGAAGAATACTAAGTTATAAATGTGTTGTGTGACACCCACTATAAACTAAACCATTGTATGTGGAATGTAAAGTTTAGTAGATATACATTAAATTGTTCCACAAGATCTAGTAAATATACATTAGATCGTTCTTATGGTTCAACCCCTTGTTGAAATGCGTGTCCAAACACATAATCCAAAAAGCTTCTCGCATATGTAAGTGTTTATCTCCCCCTCGTTGGTTGTGAGATATATGTTCTATGGCAGTGATGGTCATATAGTGGATGCACCCTCCATGTGCATCACGAAAATGTCTGGAAGCACCAGACAGATTACGTGTGCTAGCACGATTGTTCAGATTTGCACCACGGACGTGTTCCGATATACGGGTTCTGTTTACGTGTGGTGCATCCCACATACTGGAGTTTGCATTTTGTGTGTGTTATGAAGTATACAACATAAGTAGACTCACAGTTAAGGTGTTCTTTTATATTGGATACTGTTTTGTAAAATCCGGGCAAGGACAATGTCCCGATTCAAGATATGTATGTATTTATTAATGATATTATTTTCCTATAATCAACACTGTATTGAGTCGTGAAAACTGGTCTGATATTAGTTGTACCCTGTTCGCTATGCTTTTAGTATGTTCTGTATGTTTAGTATGTTTAGTATGTTCTGTTTCTAGAGTCCGTAATCTTGGGGGCTCTATTGCATAATCCGGTATTGTAACCCCTTTTCTGCAAACGTCTAGCTATTCAGAATGATAGGCTGTGTCAGTTGATGAAGCTCTTTTCGCTCTGACATATTCACCAATTGGTAAATTTTTTATGGTATGCGTCGGATGACAACTATCGGCTCTTAGTGTAGTGTTACCTTGTAGATTAATGTCCAAAAATGAAATAGATATTTGTTAATGTTCATATGTAAAGGATAAATTGAAATCGTTGATATTAAGATATGACAGAAAATCAACAACTGCCCCCATGTCCCCACACCAGACAAGGAGGCAGTCGTCGATATATATCTGCCATACCATTGTTTAGTTGATAAAAAAGGATTATTATCACTGAAGAAAATTTTCCTCTTCCCAAGTTGCCATATATATGTTGGCCAATGTCAGAGAAAAACGAGCGCCAATTGGGCAGCCTACTTTTTGAAGGAAAGAATCAGAGCCACACATGAAAAAATTATTACACAGAAGAAACCTGAGTACATCCAAAACAAGGTCTTGTAAAGTAGTGGAGAGGTTGAAGTAAATAGTTCAGAGAAAACAGAGCGGCACTCACCGGCAACGTGGTTGTCTTGGAGGAGTTTCGCACAGAGTTAGAACTTTTATCTCTTGCAAATCCACATTTGTAGTATATATCATTTTCTGCCCCTGCAAATTTTTCTATATTGGAAAGACGATACGTAAATTGTACGTGAGGTTTAGGGAACACTACAAATCGGTCAGTACGGGAGAGGGGTGCCCTCGGCTCATTGAACATGTGAGGAAACAACACGGGGGAGACCCAAGGGTTTTGATGTTTGCTGGCATCGAACATGTCAAAGCTGACCCTCTAGGGGGCGACAGAAACAAGTTATTGCTCAGACAAGAGACTAAATACATAACACAGTTCGATGCCACTGGTGCCCTGGGGATGAATGACAGGAATGACTTTAGTGTCTTTCTATAAATCTTGACCTTCTTCCACTTGGTCTATACTCACCTGTATATCTCTCCATTTACTAGTTCTGCTAGTCCTGCTTACTAGTTACGCTACCCATCTGGTCTATACTCACCTGTATACCTCTCCATTTACTAGCTCTGCTAGTCCTGCTTACTAGTTACGCTACCCATCTGGTCTATACTCACCTGTATACTTCTTCTTTTACCAGTTCCGCTACCTTACTGTTGCCATTTGGTTTTTCTTCGTGTTTAAGACATTACCCGACATATGTGCTTGCGCGACTTTAAGCTTTTCCTTGGGTTGGCAGATTCTGCCTGTGTGTTTTTAAATGTACTATGTAGTGTACTTCTTCTTTTTTATACTGCACTGTCACGTTTTTATTGCATTGTTATTGTTACCATGACGCCACCCACCGGCGCCGACGCATATATTGTGCGCGGCGCGGCGAGATGACGTCATTCGGCTTGATGATGCGCTAGATCAGCGCGAAACGGCCCGTCGCCGCCAGGCCCCGCTCTGCCTTGTACACACCGCTAATAAAAGAATTCTTCCACGTTGCCGGTGAGTGCCGCTCTGTTTTCTCTGAACTATTTACTTTCATCGGGAGTGCCAAAACATAATATAAGCAGGTTCTGACAATGAAATACAGGATAGAAGTCAAGGACAGAACTGCCTCTCACAGATTAACAAAAGATGAATTTGATCGTGGACAAAATGTAGAGAAACATGATATCTCTCACACATGCATTGGGTCACCTTATTTCCGTGACAGAGATATAGGTTAGCTTACCAGCTTATTTAACTATGTTGAAAAGTCCACTATAAAACCTGTCCAGTCAACAGTGCAACCAGCAACCAGATGGCGCTACTTTTCGGGACTGGTTAGTGGTGAATTGTTGAACTTAACCTGCAATGTCCCTGTGGTGCTAAGTCCCCGCTTCGCATATTACAAACCTGCAACAGATCCGCTATCGGAACTACTCAGGAACTGCGTCTGGCAGCTCTGGATAGGTGGAGGCGGACAGTAACAGGATACTGAGATAGAATGTTATTCACACTAAGTCTACAAAAAAAAAGTGTCAAGTCATAACCAAAAACCTGGGACAGGGGGGAAATTGGGTGAGTAACACTGGGAGATACACGACAACTGAAGGAGACAAAAACAGATACCAAGACAAACAAGCGAGTCGGACCAGAACTGGGTCAAAACCACGATGGTGTGGTAAGGTCCGAGTCGGTATAGCACATAGAATGTTCAGTATGAAAGCAGAGTCGAATCACGAATGAGCAAAACAACACAATAGCAAGAAGACAATAGCAGAAATCAGACTGAATAACCATCATCCTCTGAAGGAACTGGGCAGAATGTAAGGGGAGCAATGGACACTGCCTCTATTACTGACAAGTTCAGCCGTCCATCACTCAAACCACAGCTGCAGACAAAACGAGTTCTAACACACATCCAACTTTCCCAAGTAAAGGGATCAGAAAGGAAGCTGTCAATTACAGGCAGCTCTAAGTGAGGTTACCAAGCACAGAAGCTTGAATCTTGATCCCATTCAGAACAATTTTGACATCCACCTAAATCTTGGTGAAAAAAAAAGCATTCACTCTTTTATTTAAGTGTATTCCCATTGAAACAGGCTAAAAAACTACAGGACCATTATTATGAAGATACTAATGACACATTTCAATACCAGACAAGGGTCTTTATTAGATCAAGAAAAGCCACAGTGATAGGTAAGTGTAGTCACTAAAAATATGTTGCCTTTTATCTACGATCTGGCTGTATAAAATTGTGACTGTACAACCACCTGAGAGCCTTACCTGGGTTTTAAAAAACAACCAAGGGTGCATTATCAATCTAAATTAAAATGTTATCTCCGCAAGGTACAGACAATTTGAAAAGCCATACATAACAAACATTTGCAATTGAGTTTATTTATTGCTATTTTTATGGCACAACTCCTTTACCAACCTCCTTAACGCTCTGCCCGTAGCTCTTGGGTTGTAGATAGGTACAGGGAATGTTGAAGAGGGCTCACAGGTGATCCCTCTCTTCATACAAGGTGGGGTGGTTTGAACATATTGACAGCCCCCACAACCCCCACCACTAATACCACGGTCGGTCTTGTACTTGCAAAAGTCGCCAGCGGTATGGTATTAAAAGACGGCGGTGCGTTGGGTGCCATGGTAGCCCCGCGTTTCGTTTGATCCCGAGGCTACCTGGCTCTCGCAGATGTAATGAACTGACCTGCAAAATGCCAGTATTTGCAATCAGAAGGTATTGCATAAAATGGTAGGAAGCGATCTGACCATCTAGGGTTCATGTACCCTGATAGGTCTAAAGAAATAATGAAAAAAACAAATTTAAAAATAAAACAAAGATATAAATAATAGAAAATTCAAATCACCCCCTTTCCCATAGAACTGTATAAAACATCATAAACAGTTAAAAATACAGACACATTAGGTATTACCGCATCCAAAAATGCCCGATTCTCAAAGTTATAAAAACAGTTTTCGGCCAGCGGTGAGCTCCGGGCGGGAATGCGTCCAAATGTCCCGAAATGCAACTTTTACACCTTTTTACATCACAAAAAAATGGAAACTAAAAAGTGATCAAAATTCACACAGACCTCAAAATGGTGCAATAAGAATCGGCTGCATGTTCGCAAAAAAATTAGCAACGTATGATAGGAAGTTATTAGCTTCAGAAATGCATAAAAAAATGGTTTTTCTTTTGTTACACCATTCCTTTTTTTTTGAAAATTATTTAACACATACAAAACCTATATAATTTGGTATCACACGCGATCGCACCAACCAGAATATACAGTGAGGTGTTATTTTGGAGTGCACAGTCAAAGTCGTAAAACTGAGCCCACAGAACGTGACGCATGTGCCAGTTTTTTTCTCAATTTTTCCACATTTGGAATTTTTTTCAGAATTAAAAAAGTGGTTTATGGATTTTAAGGTGAGAGAGCGAGAACTGATGCGAAAAACCTGCGTCCCTTACGTGGTTAAGGGAAAGGAAATAACCCATGCATCAGGTTTTGTTATCGTACCTATTTGCACTTATGTGCAAATTCCCAATGCTGTACAGCAAAATTCCAACAGTTGCCACATCAATGTCTGCTTCAATGGACAAGGGATTGCTTAGATATTCTACTTGAAACCAGAAAAGTTGTTAAGGTATTGCAAAGTACATCAACAGGCACGAATAAAATCTTTGTAAGATCGCTCACAATAAAGTCCAGAATCCCACATCTCTTTAACTTTGGCTCCAAATGCCCCAGCTGGACAACCTTGGCCACAGGTGCACCACAAAGCACAATCAAATGTTGAGTAGTGCAAGAGTGTCTAAATCCATAAGGCAGTTGTTCTGTGCATGTGCAGGGTGCGCAGATTCATGATTTTCTGGCGCCCTGTTCTTTCATGCATCTTGGCACTCCGCGCATTGGCCAACAGATTGCCCCAACTTTTTTGTGCACCTTTAACATAGGCATGCACACAATTCTAACTCGGACTTTGCATGATAAATTTGACATGCAGCCCGACTGAGCACCGACACATACACACCCCCTAATTTGATGCAGATAAAACAGTAAAAAAAGGATGTGCTAAGACAGCCTAAAAAGTATGGCCCATTACACCAGTTCTGCCAAGGAGAGGAATGTTCCCAAATTCTTACAACTGTTATGAGAAGCTTTGGAAGGGTCCAAACATTTGATCAAGTCATTACAGTTTAAGGCAATATGGTACCAAATCACTAATGACATGCATGTAGAATTGAAGTTAATAGAGTAATACAGCCTTGAAAATCTCTCTTTCCTTATTCTGGCATTTGGCAATAATTTTGGTGTCCGCAAGACTGCTCACTGATTGCGGTCTCTCACTGGTATCCAGTTCTTTTAATATCTGGATGTTCCAAAATAGTGACGGAATGAGTTCGCTGTTTGCTTAATATCTCCCACTGATTAGCAAATTCCAAGATGATGTGAAATATTGGTATAAGCTTCCCCACTTATGACTGGCATGCAATCTCCTTAAGATGATCGTTTACGTTGTACTGTTTATGTTGTCAAATATGGAAAAAAATGGAAAAGAAGATCATCTTCTCTTTGTAACCTGCAAATCTGGGTACCGTACCCGTATCTACTCAATGGTTGATTCAGAAATGTTTTAACCACCCCCAAAAATGAGTAAGAAGCGTAGTGTCTAGACATTATAAAAGTTTCCGAACATACCTTTCCTGCTTCCCAGGATCCATATTTTAGTAAAAAGCTCAGTTTTATAACTTTATGCAAACCAAAAATTGGGAGCAGCCGCGGTTATCCATGATGAATGATTTAGAACTGTAATATGTGTAAAGAATAAAACATTACCTGGTGTACATATAAAACAGAATTATATAGAGAAGTATTTAGGTATAAAGATTAGTTATATATCAGATATTATATATCTAATATTTATATATATATCTATATATATATATTTTATACATTAACAGCTTATAAAGTTACTTGATATTGATACAATTATAGTGTTACATGTGTGTTAATATGTGATTTGAAAAGCTGCTAGGCTCCATTTAGACACTTTTTCATTATAAAAAACAGTCATATGCTGTACTATCATTTTTCATTGCAGATTAATAAACCTTAATCTAATTGAACAATCATATTGAATAGAAAAAAAACAAAAGCTTGTCCTCACCCCCATGATGCATATAGATGTATATGCCGTGCTGGACAACGAGGAGAGATACGCTGCTGTGGTTCTCAAGGTAATCATGGAGAGAGAAGAAAGGAGGAGAAATCCACGTTTGGTCGACTGGTAATAGGTAAAAGTTCACAAAAACTATTTAAATCCATCATAGCATAAAAATGGCACAAAAAGTGTCACGAAAAATTGCAAGCGGTAACGAGTTTCAGACAAGACAATGGGGAACATTTACCTTACCCGGTCCTGTCACGGCCCCATGTATTAATCCTTAGTCGACCTAAATAACATGGAGTGACTGCACTTAAATAGGAAAAATAGGGAAACTACCTAGAAAACATTAGCACATATGTGTGATGAAGCAATGGAGTCAAAAAAAGGGTAGGAGGTCCAAGATACAACGATGATCGGACATCTGGTCGCAAGGGGTAAGTGAATGTAAACATATTTAGCCTGGACAACAAAACCAACCATAGAAGGACAGTCCTAAGGTGCGAGTTTTCGATCACATGGACCTTAGGTAACAGGGCATGACCAGAAGACA
The DNA here is from genome assembly GCA_019512145.1 of Engystomops pustulosus. Classification (NCBI taxonomy): domain Eukaryota; kingdom Metazoa; phylum Chordata; class Amphibia; order Anura; family Leptodactylidae; genus Engystomops; species Engystomops pustulosus. Next base: position 99,966,359 of record CM033643.1, read on the forward strand.
AATGAGCTGTTGTAGGTTGACGGCAGCGCGAACGGAAACAGAAAACAGGGGCACATTAGAACCAAAGAAACTAGTTATAAATGTGTTTGTGTGACACCCACTATAAACTAAACCAGTTGTAGGTTGAAATGTAAAAGTTTAGTAGAATATACATTAAATTGTTCCACCAAGATCTAGTATTATATCATAATGATTACCTTCTATGGTCTCCCCCTGGACTTTCTTCCAACGCTTATCCCCTTTCCTCGCATCTTATCTTCCTATCTGCCCCTCGCTCCTCCTTGTGAGTACATATTTTTCTATGTTTTACAGTAGATGGTATATAGTGGTATGCCCCATGGGACATGGTGTCACGACAAATAAGCTCTGCTGAAGTTCTACCCCGGTTGAATTTCAGTGAGGTCATAGGGTGACCCATGATCACGAATGTCTGGAAGCCACGAGAGTGCAGCGAGTTCAGTATTTGCCCACGGACGTGTTGCCGATATAAGGTTCTGTTTACCGTGTGGTGCACCCACATACTGGAGTTTGCATTTTGTGTGTGTTATGAAGTAGACAACATAATTATACTCACAGTAAGAGGTGTTCTTTTATATTTGGATACGTTTGTGTAACATTCCGGGGCAAGGAACACTGTTCCCGATTCCAGATATGTATGTTATTTATGATATTATTTCCCTATAATCAACACTGTAGTGAGTCGTGGAAAAAACTTGGTCTGATATTTAGTTGTACCCGTTCGCTATGCGTTTAGTAATGTTCTGTATGTTTATATGTTTAGTATGTTCTGTTTCTCAGCGTCAGCTTCTAATCTTGGGGCTCATTGCTAATCAGGATATTGTAACCCCTTTTCTGCAAACGTCTAGCTATTAGAATGATAGCGCTGTGTCAGTTGATGAGTCTTTTCGCGCTCTGAATAATTCACCAATGGTAAATTTTTTATGGTATCGTCGATGACACACTATCGGCTCTTAGTGTATGTTTACCTTGTCATTAATGTTCCAAAAAGAAATAGATATTTGTTAATGTTCATATGTAACGGATTAAATTGAATCGTTGATATAAGATAACAGAAAAAATCAAAAACTGCCCCCATGTCCCCCCACACCAGACAAGGAGGGCAGGCGTCGATTATATATCCTGCCATATCCATTGTTTAGTTGATAAAAAAGGATTATTATCACTGGAAGATAAATTTCTCTTCCCAAGTTGCCATAAATATATGTTGGCGCATGTCAGAGAAAAACGATGCCGCCAATGGGGCAGCCATTTTTGAAGGAAAGAACAGAGCCAGCACATGAAAAAATATTACACGAAGAAACATGATTACATCCAAAACAAGGTCTTGTAAAAGTATGGAGAGGTTGAC